>APFE030989732.1:16187-90612 GCA_000404065.3 Pinus taeda
TCTCATCTCTCACTCTCTCTCTCTCCAACTTTGTTACTATATCCCTCCCTTTCTCCCTCTCTCTCCTACTCTCACCCCTTGTCTCCATCTCTCCTTATTTTTCAGGTATATCTTGATAGAACCATAATGCATAATTGTTGAAAACCTTTTAACTCACATTTTTGTTAAAATTTTCTATTTTTCAACTCTTTGAGTGATTTTACCCCCTATGAAAATATCCGTAACATTATGGATTGAGCTCATTTACAGTTTGAATTCCACCCTTGGCAATATGAAAACCTTGTTTATTAAATAATAAATTTCGTAGTCTGTCCCTAAGGATAGTGAGACCACCAAGCCACTGGTTTGATGCTCAAAATTAATGGTGCAAAACTGATATTAAAAGGAAGTTGTAGGTCAGAGGCTTCATACTAATTCTGCATATTGATATTTTGAGTAATCCACAATTCAATGCTTTAAAATTGATGCCACCGGTCACCGTTCCCATAGGTCTAATGCTTAAAAGAAAGATGTGATGAGCCACAAGTGTGATGCTCCACAAGCCAATGGAGAAAAAAATTGCTTGGTCACAAAAGAATTTCTACACCAACCCAATCAAGTGATACCAACAAGAATGAGACCCTACACTACTATAGATTCAATATATCTATTCCTAGGGCCAAAAACGTATTTCATAGATTCAATTTCATATAGTTCTCACCTAAAAATATCTAAGTGATCATGAATTTGTAACTTTATAGCCTTGGAGAGGGTGGTTGTTAGAGTTATATAAGGCTTCCAACATGATATGCTAAATATAATTAATGATTTTCATTAAAAACAAAAAAACAAAAAAAAAATGTATATTTTATACTCGAAGGTAGGTGGGCCATGAGTCAAAGGTCTCATGTAATAATAAATAACCCTTAAATCTATTTAAAAAATAATGAGGAATTATTTAAATTTTTAATACCATAATAATAAATATTCGTAATAATTCTTTTAATAAAGCTTCAATGTAATAAATAACCTATAAATAATCCTTCATAAAAACCTTAATGACACCATCCATGGGGTTTTACCACACTAATGGGGTTCACCAACTTCAATTGTGAATAACTATCAAACTGTGAGGAACATTGTGGTGTGCCACATTCAACCCAAAATATCTTTCCAAGGAGAAACTAAATAGCGTAAATTGGATGTGAGAGACCATGAATTTCCATGGAAAATTTATTGATGAAGATCAGGGTTTCTCCCGGGCTTGCTTGGGTTGACATCAATGACAACCACCTATCAAAAATACCTCGCTCTAACATTAATGAAAACACAAATAATCCCCTTGCGATCATGACTCCACCTAAAATCATGCTTCTAACATTCCTATGCTTTCTCTCCCCCATTGACATCAATTTTAAAGAATAACTCCCCTTGAAAACCTGTCTCTCCTACGGACTTGTAACCCACGTCAAATCTCCTTATTTACTTGACAAGATAAAAGACAATCTAATGGGAACTTGGGAGAATCCCAAGCTTTTGGTGAAGATAGTCAAATGTCTCACGTGGTAAAAGTTTGGTAAAGATGCAAACAATTTGTTCTTTTGTCCCAATGTATTCAACTTTGATATTCTTCTCAACAACGTATTCTCTAACAAAATGGTACTTGATTAGAATGTGTTTTGTTTTTTATTGCTTCACAAGATTATTGGAGATACTGATGGCACTGGTGTTATCACAAAATATTGGAATGGGCTCATCAACCTGCACTTGACGATCCTGCAAGATTTGTTTCATCTGGAGGACTTGCGTACAACAAACTACTATTGTTATGCATTCTTCTTCTGTTGTGGATAAGGATTTATATTACTACTTCTTACTCAACCATGAAACAAGACAACCACCTAGATAGAAATTTGCTTCGCTAATACTTTTACGATCATTAACAATTCCCGCCCAATCAACATCTGTACATGTTGCAATAGCTAACTCATTTCCTTTAGGATATAGTAGTCCATATTTTGTTGTTTCCTTGAGAAATTGAAAGATCCTTTTTACTACAACAACATGAGATTCCTTTGGTGCTTCTTGAAATCTTCCCACCTGTTCGAATACCTGTATCACATCTAGCTTGAAAGCTATTTACATATAAAAGACTTCCAATCATAGATCCATGCATCCTATGAACCACATATTTTGATGAGTCATTTATGCTCAACTTGTAATCTGTCACCATTTGGGTGAGAACTAGATTGCAATATTTCTTTTGAAACCTCTTCATCATTTCCTTGATATATTTGGTTTGATATATAAATATCCCCTTTTCTTGCTGAGATATCTGAAGTCCTAAAATGTATGTTAGTTCACCAAGTAATGACATCTCAAACTCACTTTGCATGACTACTAAAATTTCCTTGCTTAACCTATCATCATCACTTCCAGACATGATATCATCCACATATACTTCAATAAATTTCAAGCTATCATGTTCAAACTGTACACAAAAGTTGTTGTCAACACTTCCTTTGTTGAATCCTTCTTTTTGAAAATACCTGTCAAGACGAGCATACCAAGCTCTAGGTGCTTGTTTGAGTCAATACAATGCTTTCTTTAACTTGCAAGCATAATCTTTATTGTTAGTGAGTAAAAATCCTTCAGGTTATTCTATGTATATCTCTTCTTTTAATTCTCCATTTAGAAATGATGATTTTCAATCCATTTGATAAAAGTTTATCTTCCTCGAACATGCATAAACCAAGAACATCCTGATAGCTTCCATTATATAAATGGGAGCAAATGCCTCTTCGAAATCAATTTCTTCAACCTGTGCATATCCTTTGTAAACCAACATTTCTTTGTTCTTTTAAACTTTTCCATCCTCATTTAAATTATTCCTAAAATCCCATTTTGTGACAATGGCATTTTTATCCTTTGGTCATGCAACCAATTTCCAAGTATTGTTGTTTTCAATTTGATCTAATTATTCATTCATAGTATCTACCCACTATTCATATTGACTGGCTTCTTCAAAGTTTTTCGACTCAAATATGGCTATGGTAGTGTTCTACTATACAACAACCCCCCATTTCAAAAAATATTACTTTAGAAAATTATAATTTGAAATGGGTCCCTTTTTTATTAAATTGGTATTAATCCATCACTCTTCTAAAGGTTCAGAAATAATCAAAACATTTAAAAAAAAACCTTTTGAAATAATCGGTCTTTAAAATAAAACGAATAATCCTTTATTATTGCGATAAAGCGATCGCGAGATCGCATATCGCAATAACAAAGGATGCATAAACCATGACCCATTGATTTTCCCCGATGCGATAAAAGCAAAATAGCTGAGGGATATTGGGAAAACAAATAATAAAAGGCCCCTCCCCTTTGCCCCGATGCAATATCACAATCAGCGATTGGGGAATGTAACGCGAACATAATAAACTCTCCTCATTCAAACTCCCGATGCGAGTCAAGCGATATAACTATCGACGATCGGGGATTCCATAAGATTCAAAGGAAATTACCCAAGCTGTGCTCCGATTGTTGATTGTGATGAGCCCAAAGCATGATTTTCGAAAAAGGATCAATATGATTTCGCTATCTTATATATTAATTATCATTGAAAGCCTTTTCTCTTCCCGATAGAGATTAGCTCGCGTCCAACCACCAAAAAATCAAATCCGCGCTTAAAACCATTATTTGGCAAATAAAGGATATAACAAGCAATTAAGTGATTGACAGGTTTTAACGGCCAATTAATGAGCAGTCATGCCTAAATCCTTTCAGAGATTGCATCCTCGGGAGCCTTATGATAAATCATCCATTTCCCATTGATTAACACAATTTCCTCATATTCGGTTTTAGCTGTCTATTCTCTGCATTACGTCTATCTTTCTCTTGCGCAGAGTTTTTCCACAGTAACGATGGGAAAGAAATCTAAGAAGTCTGGAATGCCTTCGGCTCCTATAATAACATGGCATCATGCCACCGATCCGGGACCAAGCAAGAAGGGATTAATCTCAGATACCACATGTCTCGGCCTTGGCAACACTACTTGGCAAAATATTTACAACCTGGTTGAAGCCGAGGAACCTCAGCAAACATCGGTACAAGCCTCAGCAGGTTCAAGCCTGAAATCCGATGCTACTTTGAAGGATTTAGTTGATTCCTACCTTCATAGCATAGTAGCTAGAGAGAAAATTCTTCCATATACGGAGGTGGTGAGATGGACAATTGAGGAAATTCCAATTACGGACAGAACATTCTGCATTGTCAATGGTAGAATATTTGGTTCATTTCAGCCTAATCATTTCAGACAAATGTACCACTTTCCCGAGCCAGAGAAGAAATACAATAAAGCATTCCTGGAAAAGTTTTGAGATGAGAATGAGACTGAGTCAGTGCCCATACGAGAATGGAGACAAAACCCGGTGAAACACAAACATGAGTCTTCGGGTAAAATATTATTGGCCAAGACATTGGAGCAGTCATGTAACCAAGAGCTTGAAAAGAATGGGAGATTGATCTCAGGGATTAAAAGTTTAACTTGGGACACCTATTGGTTGTTCCTAGTTAAACCATACAGTCAGAGAGCCGCCCTCAAATGCCTGACCGATGCAATCGGGTGTATTATTCCCGATATACATGATGCCACCTATGCTGCTCAAATCAATTCTAGACTCAGCCGCCCTAAAGAAGTGGAGCCAATGCTGGCAATATGCCAATTCGGGACAAAGGGCAAACAGCCAGAAGAATGAATCATCGCTGCCGATTTCCAAATCACTGTGGGGGAGATATTTTAAGATCGGATTATACCAATTTAGTAGCATTTTAATTTTGTAGTTTGTTAGCTTAGTTTAGTATTTATAGACCCTTTCATGCATTTAGAAAGGGTCGTAAGTTTTTGTATATGACTTAAGCTTGAAGTTGCACTACTGTACTTCAAGCATATTCTTTTATGAAGATTGGACCAAATTTTTCCAAATTTTGACAATGAAGTTTTGATATGAATGTGCACTATTGCCTTTATTTTAAAGTATTTCTGAATCAGAAGAAGGAATTCAAATTGCGATTAGCGTAGGGAATAATTCGCAGCTCATATGGTACTATTATCTATGTCTGGATTTATTCCTTTTATGTGAATTGTTGTTTGCTCATTTATGCTATTATTGAATATGTGAATGTATTTTAACAGTAAACTTTATGCTTTCCACTATTGGATGTTTACAATTTGCTATTCTTTCAATCATGCATGTATCGGTAATATAAAGAGAAGTGTAATATCGATTTATCAATTACTTCGTTCAACTACTTGAACAAAGCAATTATCATCTAAATGAATGTCTTTGTTTATTGCATAGTGTCATCTATATGCCTATCAGCAAACATAGATTATTAAACATTGCACTTAAAGAATAGAAGCGTCCCGAGATAAAATAGTCATTTACGTTTTCGTTCATAGAATAATTCCTCCATTTATTATCACTTATTTGAAAACCAAACATTCATTCACCCCCTTTTATTCACTATTGGGAAACTGGTCCCATTATATCCAGTCGAAGCCACCATCCCAAACGGAAAAGGAGTTGTATTAAGGTCCGGACCGGGTGGTTATCCCCCGATGTTGATGTAACGATTTTCGGGGCATCAACAAAGCCTCATCACTCACATTAGATTGGTGCTAAGAATCTTCTGAAATATCTTCGAGGCACAATCACTCATGGACTAAGATACATTGTCAGAGATGTGACGCTACATGGTTATTTCGATGTTAATTGGGCAGGCAATGTGGTGGACCGCAAGAGCACTTCCGGGTGTTGTTTCTCTTTGGGTTCTGCTTCGATATCCTAGATGAGCAAGAAGCAGAAGTTTGTGGCTTTGAGCACCGCTGAGGCCGAATATATTGTTGTTAGTATGGCCTCCTGTGAAGTTGTTTGGTTGAAAAAGCTCTTTAGTGAGTCGTTTGGACATATGACGGATACTACCGTGATCCTCTGCGACAACTAGAGTGGGATTCGTTTATCATAGAATCATGTATTTCATGATCGCTTCAAGTACATCGATATCAAGTACCACTTTATTCGGGATATGGTACAATGAGGAGCTATAAAGCTCCCATCATATTGGGACTGATGAGAAGGTTGTCGACATTCTGACAAAGCCCCTTAGGAAGGTCAAATTCTTTAATTTCCTAGAACAACTAGGAGTCATGGAGAGACCCTCTTATGAGGGTCCTGTATGATATGTACAGTGAGCTTTGGGAGCTCCGGGGGGCTTGGGGTACTTTTTGGAGTGATGAGAAACCATAGGGTGAGTGGTTCAACCTTTCCCCTAGTGGTTTGTTGTGTACACGGTGAGTGGTTCAACCTTTCCCATAGTGGTTTGTTGTGTACAGGGTGAGTGGTTCAGCCTTCACCTGTGATACCTCGTGGCGACATGTAGGCAAGATGAGTGTTTCATCCTTCTCCTGCTGAGACGTCCTACCCATGCAATCTGGGACTCATCGAAAGTACCTCTCATCTGGCCAATGAGTAGGGAAATAAGAATAGGGACCATAGTAGTACCGATGGACACATCGTGTAACTACCGTACTCCCTTTGTTAGGATGATATTGATCTAGGATCAATTGGAACTAACTTCGGGTCAGTAAAAGTGGTATGAGACACTCTCTTTATTTGGAACTGATTTCGGATTCGTAAGAGTGCTATTAGACACTCTTTTATCTGGGACTGACTTCGGGTCAGTAAAGGATGGTATGATACATTCTCGATCACTTCTTCTTCGTAGTTTAGCACAACAGAGCACAACAGTGTAGAGCAATGCATTGATGGCAAAGATAATACCAACAATAGATGGATTAGCAAATGGAGTTCTCCCCAGTTGAGAGGGAGTGTTAAAATTGGAAACTAGGGCCAAGCTCCATGTGGGTCACCTTATTTATGGCAGCTGATATTTTTCTTAGATTCCTCTCTCTGAGAGGTGTAGGATTGATCTAACGATCATCCGATTCGGACATGTATTCATGGAGATATGAATTTATTTGAATTCTTGACAATTTGTCAAGGTCATCCAGCAAACAAAACAGTGTTTCACCCCTAGCTTATCCTCAACGTGGCATATAAAAGGAGGAGACCTTGTGGCATAATCTCACTCATCTCATCATCTCATTCTTCTATATCCTAACTTGATTGGGTATGTGTAGGAGGAGCGGGTATCTCACACGTAGGAAGAAGGAGGAGGCAGATCTAATTAGGGTAGCGTTGACTTGGGTTGACCAAGGTGTAGGTGGATAGTTATGGCAGCGTTGACCACCATGGGGGCATCTTTGACTACGGTTTGGGTTAGGCAGCCTCACCTAGGCTGGCCGCATTTCTGATTAGAAATTTGGAGCTCTAATTGACCACCCATTTGACCAACGTTGACTGTCAAGGGTTGACCACGAACCTATCCCTGCGTTGACTACAGATTGACCATCATTTCATACTGTTTTGGCTTGTCAATTCTAACCTGTTTGACCAGCCTTGACTTTGTTGGTTAGGGTTTTGTAGCAGTTGTCATAAAATTACAGATTTGTGTAATTGTACAATCTCTCCCTCTGTTGAATTATTGAAGAATATAAGAAAAATTGATCAAGGGTTTCCCCGCATTTGGGTTTGTCCCTGGTGTTATCACACCTTCAGATCTCCAAGGCTGAGGAAGAGTCCACCTGAGGTAACCACAAACCAATCTTTTGACTTGGTAGCTAGCCCTACTAAGCTGGAGAGGGCTCTCTCTAAAGAATCATAGCCTGGAGGGTTAGATGGATTAGGGTTTTAGGTTAGGTATAAAGTGAAAAGGTTGTTTTGATTTGAATTCGTTGGGGTAATCACTGGATAGTGAATTAGGTCAGATAGTGAACTAGGTCAGGGCAAAAGAAAGTCAGAACTGCGGACATCTGATGGGGCAAGGTAGGCAAGTACTTTAACACTTTGTGGTATCTTGATAGAATGGTTTAAACTGATGATGTGCTAATGTTAGAATATTCCGACACATAGGAAATAGTTAAGTATAACTTGGTCTAGTGTAGAGTTAGGTAAAGTGTGTTTCTTTACTATGTACATTTGTAACTTACAAGTTGACAATCACAATATGTTCTAGACATGAAGTGATATGACAGTTCATTCTCTCCTCGGTATTACCGACACTTGATCCGTGGCTTAACACCCAATTGGTCCATGATCTTTATTTAAAAAGCATGAAGGGTCATTTATAGGGTAACCGTTCATGAGAGAAGCTTATGTAAATTTTCATTTTTTTATTAATAAATTGCCTGAAGTGGTCGCATTGGCTCAAGCTGTGCACTGTTTCCCTCTTTGAGGGTTTTAACCACGTCAAGAATACTGGTGTATTTATCTGTGATCTGTTTGTGAGTGATGTCCTTTGGTGTTCTAGCTGAGGAACTTACCCTATAAATTCCTACATGGTATCAGAATTATTTGAAGGTCGCTTCCGTTGGTGATCCAAATCAGAAGTTGGTACAACTGCATCCAACTGTTGTTTCCTAGATCTACTATTTCTATCCGCTTTCAGGCCGAAAGCATTGATCTGTTGTGTTAGGAGCATTTGTTCCAGTGAGGAACCCCTTTCGTTTCATACAAAAAAAATTCCGTTAGCCCTAGCTACGTCACTTTTAAGATCTAGAGGTATACAATCTTTATTTGTAGTTTTAGTTATTTATCTCTCTGTTTATTTTGGTTTATTTATCTCTCTGTTTTATATTACCGAATATATACCTTTCATTTTTGTGTATGCTCTTTGCCCAGCGACTCTGTGCAATCTTGGAAAATCAAAAACAGAAATGAAGGATTTTTTTCATGCATATGCTCTTTTCCGCCACGCCTTAGTGTGATCTTTGAAAATCAGAAACATTGAAGAAAATATTTAATTTCCGGCAAAAGGTAACTTCAAGCCATAAGGTTTGGTTTTTTCTGTATGTCTGTGTTGGTTTGTGTGTTTTTTTGTTTTGTAGGAAAAAAAGCTTTTCCAAGTAAGCATGCACCCCAAAGGTTCAGTGTTAAAAAAAAAAAAAAAAAAAAAAAAAAAAAAAAAAAAAAAAAAAACTTCCTCTTTTCCAAACTTATTAACCATTTAAACTAGCTCACTTGGTCCAAAGTTACTTTATGAGAATAGAGGTCTTGGGTTCAATTCTTTCTTTTTGTTGAGTTGTTTTTTCAAAAAGCACATGTAACTTATGTTTTAAAGTTACTTTATGTAAAAGTGTTCTCACTCATTATAAAAAATGAGTCACTTATAATTCTAAAATCTCTTTATCTTTTATTTAAGTTGCAATTTAGTGAGTAACTCATAAAGTACCATTGTAAAAGTGACTTTCACTTATTTATAAATGTGGGTCACATAATTTTATTTTTTTAAAGTGAGCTAATTAGATTAAGTTTGGAAAATGGACGGAATATTTTAAATATAACATTATCATTCTCTTCCGCACATTCACGCACTTCGTCAGCATCTTCAACAACTTTTCTTCAAAAAGCCATAACTTCTTCATCCGGAAGTAGTTTTCAGAGCTGTTTTTTTTAATCAACGTAATTTTTCGAGATCTTTCCATTGGAGCACTTAGTTTCAGCATCTACAGCATCACTTTCTATTAAAATGGAAATTCCATGTCAAGTTATTCTTGACAACACCAATTACTTCCAATGGTGGTCCTACATTGTGGATTTACTTAGAAGTAAAAGTCTTTACAAAATAGCCTTAAGCCAAGAAACCAAACCTAAATATGAAAATAAGGCAACCAAATGGGAAAATATGCAAGATCAAGCACATGGGTTGATAGGGATGTCTATTTCTCAAGACTTTAGATTCCATATCGTAGAACTTGATATCTCTAATGAAGTAATGAAACAACTCACTAAAGTTTTGGGAATTAAAAATGAAATTAGAGCTCATCAACTCGAAAATGAGTTGCTTACTTTGGACCCAATAATTTTTCTTCCATTGAAGATTGTTTGTCCAAGTTCAAGACCCTTAGACTTCTTTTGGAAAGTGTTAAGGTTAAGAAAGAAGATGGTAGCCTTATCTATTCCATTCTTACTGAGTTGAGACCAACCTACTCTGTGTTTGTTTCCACCTTCCATTCTACTAGAGAAGCCTTTATTTCTCAAGGACAAGACTACAAGTCCCCCTCTTTTGATGTCTTATGTGATTCTTTAATAAGAAAACAAGAAAAACTCTTACATATTGGTCTTCTTAATCTTGGAAACTCTTCTAAGAAAGCCTTAGCGGCTCAGCATCAACCAAGTGCAAAGAATCCTAAGAAGCAGTGTCCTAAAAAGAATGGTCCTAAACCAAACAATGGTCCTAAGCACTTTCAGTCTCAACAAAATGAAAAATCAATTCAACAAAATGATAAGGAAAATAAAAACAAAGGGAAGAAGACTCATAGACATTGCAACTTTTGTAATCGAGATGACCACTTAGAATCCAAATGCTTTAAAAAGATGGAAACCTTGGAAGCAGCAATGAAGAAGCATAACATCCATTTGGATCATTCTTCAACTTCAACTTCATCTTTAGGAATAACACTTTCTGCATGTGGTTGTCAAGCATCTCAGTCTGGTTATGCACTAAATGTATCTTCTTCTTCTCATTCTCATGAGTGCCTCATTGATTTTGGATCTTCTTATCACATCGCCAAAAATAAAGCCATGTTTTCTTCTTTAAATGATTGTAACACCAAAAATATATATGTTGGTGATGAGATATCTCTTAGTGTTGTATGGACTAGAACTATTCATCTAGACAATGATCAATTTAATGATGTATTATGTGTTCCAACCTTATCCTACAACCTTCCATTTGTATATAATATAACTCATTCAGGTGGAAGTATAATCGTTGAATTTTCACCTCATGATGTTGTAATTAACGACATAAGATATCTCAAACAGATTTTAGCTACTGGCATTGCTGATAATTCTACAAAGTTGTATAAGTTTAACAACTTTGGGTTATCAAATCTTCTCTCGGTATTTGTTGCTCATAATGATGAAGTGAGCAAATTTTGGCATAAGTGATTTGGTCACTAAACTATCGCTCTCTTCAAAATCTATGTAAAGAAAATATGGTGACAGGGCTTCCTATGGTATGTTGCAGAGATGGTGTTTGTTCCGGATGTGTACTCGGAAAACATCATCGGGATAGTTTTGAAAACATGCCTCTTGGCACGCCTCAACCCCTTTACAGCTTGTGCATTGTGATTTATGTGGTCCACTTCTAGTGATTTCATTCTCTGGCTACAAGTATTTCTTAACTTTCATTGATTATTTCTCCAGGCACACTTGGGTATACTTCTTAAAATTCAAGAGTGAAGTATTTAACATGTTTTTGGCCTTTAAGACCTTTGTTGAGAAACAATCTGGACATCAAATTCTCAAGCTAAGATCTGATAATGGCGGAGAATATGTTAACAACAAATTCATCAACTTTTGCACTGAGCATGGAATTCAAATGCAACATATTGTTCCATATACTTCACAACAAAATGGTGTAGCTGAAAGGAAAAATCGCACCTTAAAAGAAATGGTTAATTGTATGATTTAATCTAAAGGACTTAGTCTTAATTTTTGCGCAGAAGCAATTAACTGTGCAAATTACATAGTAAATCGCACTCCTACTAAGGTTTTAAAGAATATCACTCTAGAAGAAATGTGGAGCTCAATTAAACCAGATGTAAGTCACTTTCGTGTTTTTGGAAGTGAAGCATGGCCCATATTCCAGATGAGAAACATAAATCTTTAGAACCTAAGAGTGAAAAATGCATTTTTGTTAGATACTCTAAAGATGTTAAAGGATATAAACTTATTCCACTTGAGTCCAAAAATGTTATAATTAGAATAAATGTAAAGTTTGCTGAAAATATATCGACCTACAAGCCTAGTTCGGCGAATGTGCCACCTCTCTCCATCCCTTCTACTTCTAAAAATATTTCTTCTTCAGATGATGACGGAGAATGACAATTCTCCCCCACCTTCTCAGGATCCTCCTTAAGCTCCTCAGCTTCCAAAATGGGTCCGTGCTACTAAGGATGCAACAGGTGCTCTTGCAGGTGATCCTAAAGATCAGCGACACGTTCTCAGTTTGATAGAGCCTCTTCTTTACTAGCTCAAGCTTCAGCGAATTGTGATCCTTACACCTTTGCAGAAGCCTCAGACCATCCAAATTGGGACACAGCTATGAATGAAGAGTATCGTTCATTATTGGCAAATGATACATGGGATCTTGTTCCTCTTCCAAAGGGATGAAGACTTGTTAGATACAAATGGGTTTACAAACCAAGTTTGGGCCAAATGGAAAAGTTGATAAACATAAAGCTCGTCTTGTTGCTAACGGTTTTTCACAAGTTGAAGGCATTGACTATACTAAAACCTTCTCCCCTGTTGACAAAATGAACTTTATCTGCCTTGTTCTTTCCCTTGTTGCCTCTTTCAAATGGGAAGTCCATCAAAGGGATGTTAAATCCACCTTCTTGCATGGGGATTTGCATGAAGAAATATATATGGAACAACCTCCTCGCTTTATACAAACAGACTCCATCCTTGTATGTCGACTTAAGAAATCCCTTTATGGTCTCAAACAAGCCCCTCGGTCTTGGTATGCCAAAATGGATAGCTTTCTTTTATATACTGGCTTTTCTAGGTGTCATTCTGACAACACTGTCTACACCAAGAAAGTGGGTAAGTCTTTTATCATTCTTGAAGTTTGGGCCAGATGGAAAAGTTGATAAACATAAAGCTCGTCTTGTTGTTAAAGGTTTTTCACAAGTTGAAGGCATTGACTATACTGAAACCTTCTCCCCTGTTGCCAAAATGAACTATATCTGCCTTGTTCTTTCCCTTGTTGCCTCTTTCAAATGGGAAGTCCATCAGATGGATGTTAAATCTGCCTTCTTGCATGGGGACTTGCATAAAGAAATCTATATGGAACAACCTCCTGGCTCTATACAAACAGACTTCAGCCTTGTATGTCAGCTTAAGAAATCTCTTTATGGTCTCAAGCAAGCCCCTCGGTCTTGGTATGCCAAAATGGATAGCTTTCTTTTAGATACTGGCTTTTCTAGGTGTCATTCTGACAACACTGTCTACACCGAGAAAGTGGGTAAGTCTCTTATCATTCTTATTCTTTATGTTGATGATCTTATCCTCACTGGTAGTGATCCCAACCTTATAAACCATGTGAAGTCCATCCTTAAAAAATAGTTTGAAATGACAAACTTAGGACACTTGCATTATTTTCTTGGTCTTCAAGTTTTGCAATCCAAGGAAGGTATTTCCATTTCCCAGTCCAAGTATGTCAGTGATCTTATACGCCACTTTCACATGGAACATTGTAAGCCAGCCCCTTCTCCCTTTCAATCTTGAGCCAAACTTTCAATCACTTGTACTTCCCGTCAGCTTGTAGGAAAACTTTTGTATGTTACCTTATATCATCAACTTATAGGAAAACTTTTGTATCTGAACCGTACTCGTCCTAACCTTTCCTTTGTTGTTGGCTTTATTGCTCAGTTTATGCAAAACCCACATGAAAGTCACTGGAAAGCAGCTAAAAAGTACAGTTCAGTTTGGGATTCATTACAGTGCAGAAGCATCTCCTCTATTGGTTGGTTTCACTGATTCCGATTGGGCTGGTGACCCTGATGATCGAAAGTCTACTACAGGTTATGTCTTCACTCTTGGTTCTGGACCTATTACATGGGCTTGCAAGAAACAAAGTGCCATTTCTCTTTTTTCAACAGAAGCAGAGTATCATGGTGCCGTAGAAGCTAGTAAGAAAGCCCGGCTTCATCAGATCCTGTCAGAGTTTGGCTTTCAGCAACAACATCCGACTACAATTTGGTGTGATAATCAAAGTGCCATTCAACTGTGCAAAGATCTAGTTCAACATCAGTGCAACAAACACATTAAACTACACATGCAATTCATCAGAAAGCTCATTCATGACCATGTTCTCGAAGTGCAATATTGTTCCACCAATGATCAAGTTGCAGACATCTTTACAAAGGCTCTCACAGAAACGAAGTTTACTAAACTTCAATTTATGGTTGGAGTTCAGGAAGTTGTCACTAAAAGGGGATAGGTTCTAATGCCTCCTTCCTTCTCCTATTGTGTCATATTTGTACATCCTTCAATCTTATCCCAAGTTGCTCTTAAGGGGAGATGTTAGGATATTCTGACACATAGGAAATAGTTAAGTATAACTTGATCTAGTGTAGAGTTAGGTAAAGTGTATTTCTTTACTATGTACATTTGTAACTTATAATCTGACGGTCACAATATATTCTAGATATGAAGTGATCTGGCAGTTCATTCTCTCTTCGGTATTACTGACACTTGATTAGTGGCTTAACACCTGATTGGTCCATGATCTCTATTTAAAGAGCACTGAGGGCCATTTGTAGGGCAACCGTTCATGAGAGAAGTTTATGTAAATTTTCATTCTTTTATTAATAAATTCCCTGAAGTGGTTGCGTTGACTCAGGGCGTGGACTATTTCCCTCTTTGAGGGTTTTAACCATGTCAGAAATATTGGTGTATTGATCTGTGATCTGTTTGTGAGCAGTGTCCTTTAGTGTTCTATCTGAGAAACTTACCCTGTAAAGAGCATGGAAATCATGAATTCTTTTTAAACTGAAGAAATTAAACAAATTATGATGATTTTCCCAAAAAAGAGCATAGGAGATGAATTCTTCTTATCATACTTGAAAAACAAACATATTTAGAAGTGAAATGCATAATGGAAAATACAAAACGTTCACACACATGTAACTGAAGAAAAAAACAATGTCAAAATACCATGCCACAGGAATCCCACCAAAATCGCTACAACTCATCTAATATATTCCATGCCAAAGTTTGAATACAAGAACGTCTCTGATCACAAGTACAACATCCAACTGTGTCCAACCTCTAAAAAGGGTGAAGAAAGGGAAGATATAGACATCAAAACAAACTCCTCCCAACCTCAAGGGTCGAATTCATGAGAGGAGGCGCAGTTCCACCAAAATCTGAACTTATAGCTAGAGTGTAGGGTGGTCAAAGTGACTCATCCCTAATTACATTGAAACCGATTCATCTAACTTGATGAAGGCTATTAACCTAATGTATTTACCCCTAGGTAATAGTAAATGACCATAATTACATTTACCATATCAGTGACATCAATGAAAATTGATTCCCAAAGATGAAAATCAAAACTAGAGCAAAACAGTGAAAAAATCATGCAATTTGTGTTATTCACAACGCCAGTGCGCTATGCGCGGCACCTTTAGCATGTGCGCAGTGCCTTCTTCTAGCTATTTTTTGAAGGGGTTGTTGATGTCCAAATTGAGCTCAAGATAGCTCCTTGAAAATCTTATCCTGTCTACTTTCCACAAATGCACTTGGTTCCAAAAACTAACAAGATTTGACTCTCTAAAAGGTCAATCTCCCAAGACTGCTTCTGTGTGCAACGCCTAGCTGAAAAAGAGGGAAAAATGTGATTTTTGATAAATGCACTTGGTTCCAAAAACCAACAAGATTTGACCCTACAAAAGGTCAATCTCCCAAGACTACTTCTGTGCGCATCACCTAGCTAAAAAAGAAGGCAAAAATGTGATTTTTGAGGTGTTTTGGCCATTTCTCCATGTCAAAATGTCCAATTTTGGTGTGCCAATAGTCAAAATTGTATGTTCATGGCCTTTTGAATCCAGTGGTAGTCTTGGTTTTCCATTTGGAGGCCTCTAGAAGATGTGCAACGCCTAAGGCGTTGCGCATAGGACAGTTCAACTATGCCACAATTGTTGAATCTTGCATAAAAAAACCCAAAAATGCCAAAAAGTGCCCAGAATCTTGTCAAAATTGGTGTATGAGTTGTTGATGATGTGTGTTAAGCATGGAAAGAGGCCTAAGCAAGGATGTCCACTTTTCCTTTCTCCTCTTACACATTTAGGTTTTCAATCTTTGACTTCACTTTCTTGAATTTTGACCTTGCTATTTGGCTTCTTTGGCAATAATACTTTGCCATCCTCCTATGTACGCCATTGTCTCTTTTAGCCTTGTCTAGGAGCTTTTCAAGATGGTTGCTCACCCTTTCAAGCAAATGCTCCCTATTTTCATTGATCATTATGGCCAATTGCTCATTTAGGGTAAGATCATTTGCTAGTTCAGCTTCTTTTTGTTTCTCTAATTCCAATGCTCTCTTTAGGCCTTCGGTTCTTGGCCTTTTCCTTGGCACTTGTTCTTCCAGCTCATCAGGATCACCATATTTTCCATATGCTTTATTAAGTAAGGCCTTAGCCTTGGTCTCTTCTCTTTTGGCTTTGAGAAGGTCCACATCCATGATCAGTTGTTTTGTTTTCAATTGTTGGATTTCCTGCTCAAGAAATGAAATGACATATTTAGCTCATTCCAATTGGGTTTGCAATTGTTTGATTTGGGCTTCTTTCTCTTTGATGATCAAGCTTGTGCTTTCATGATCATCATCCATATCCAAGTCAACAAGGTCAAACTCTGTTTCTGTCTCATGGAAGTTTTAATCCTCATGTTTGCTCTCTGCCTAAACCTTTGCCTTTGTCATCTTTTGCTTGCCCTTTTGTACCTGCTTTGCTGATGAAAAAGGCAGGGCCCCTCCCACAATTTGTGGGGTAAACACATGCCTATGGTCTCTCTGATAAGTATGTGCCAATGTGCTCAAATCTGCCCTCTTAGGCTTGATGACCTCAACCCTGCTAGGTGACCCTGCATGATCATAGAATGGCGATGATGATGGTGAAATATGCTGAGATGGAGGGATGGATGTAGTGGGGGGATGGATGTAGTGGGCTGAGATGGAGGGGGTAGTTCTTCAGCGTGATGATCAGTGGGATGAGATGAAGAAGGCATATCTTCAGCATGTGGAGGTTTTGGAGCAGTGAAAATATCATTGGCAATGAAAGTGTCCCACGAGATGCTCAATTGATTAAGGTGATGGAGGACAATAATCTTGATCAGAAAGTGATGAAAAAGACTGTTCATTTGCTGCTCACACCTTTTTCCCTAAAATGTGTATGCCATTTTCTCAATGCTCCTGAGCAAATGATAAGGGATATTTAGCATTCTGACTCTTGTGAAGTGCGTGAGCAATTTGATATGGTATGTGTAGAGTCTAGAAAATTTGCCTTCACAAGTGAAGTACTTCATGATGATTTTCATCATGGGAGCATATGTATCAAGAAAGTGGCTAAAAGGGAAGAATCTCTCTCTCATTTTTGTATCAAGGCTTCAAGTATACCTCATAATACTGATGATCTAGGTTTTGAGCTTTAAACCACCTTTCACGCACATTGGGCATTCCAATAGCAACAGCGATAATGGTTGAGGATATGGTGAAGGTTACACCAGCAAGGGTCACTTGATTGTCCTCAAGATTTGAAATGAACACTCTGGTCAAAACAGGATGGCTTTGAACTCTTTGTACCATCACACAAAAAGTAAAACATTCCAAATGTTTGAAAGAAGTCACTGTCATAGGTGAGGGCATTAATTCTCTAGTGTTGGTAGAATCAAACCTCAAGATTCTTCCTCCTTTGTGTGGTTTTCTTTCTTCTTGGTCTTCTTCCTCTGAAAAAAACTATTTTTCTTCCTCCATTATGTGTTTTCTTTCCTCTTGCTTGAAACCCTAGGGATTAGGAAATATGAGTGGGAATGGGGTAGGAAAAATTTAGGGAGTGGAGGAAGGGATTAAAGAACTTAGGGCACTATAAGGGAGTGAAACGTGTATGGGATTTAGGCTTTGATATTTAATTACAGGTATGTAGTATGGCTGCCTAGGGATTTCGTTGCCTAAGACTTAGGGTTTAAAGGAGAATGCGATTGGGATAGGGATTTAGCAACACAAGGGTAGGGATGGAGTTTATTGTGATGTGGGAAGGGTAGTAGGGTCATAGGAATATTTTTTAGGGGTGTAGGAAAAAAGCTAGGGTTTGCAAGGCTTTAGAATTCCCAGTTTCACACAACGAGCTTAATAGCATGAATGATGACTTTGAAAGATGTATGGAGGGATGGGTAGGGTTGTACTTACTTGATAAGACACTTAGAAACCATGTGCCTGAGGGTTTGGAACCTTTGTTTGTAGTTTGAGCGCTTGTGGACAAATTTTGACCGGTGTGCAACGCCCTTAGTGCATGCGCAGCGCTTTCAACCCATGTGCAGCACCTTCAGCGTTTGCACAGTGCCTTCAACCCGTGCTCAACGCATGCCTCTGTTTTAATAATTTCGCCCAAAATCGTGAGGACTGGAGCTTTGGGGTTTGTTCAAGAAATGATAGGAGGCAAATGGAGTTGGGTTAGATGCTAGGAAGGCCTTTATACTTGAGTGAAATTGATCATTAGCTTTTAAAAACCCACTTTCTAATATTTCTCTTCTCATTTTTTGATATGGTTGCGAATTTACTTTCTGACTTTCTTCTTTGCAAGTGGATGATGTTGGACTTTTGGCACTCTTGACATTTGAATTTGATTGGATGAAGTTTGGCACATAGTTTTTTGAGTTGACAGCTTAGGAATAGTAACTTATTACATATAATGACATAAAATTACATAAATTAGAAAAAATATTACATATGTTTTTAGAATTAAATTACAATCTAAACTAAAACTGATACTTGGAATGAAATTAGAACTTGGGGCAAGCATAATTACATGTTTGTCAATCCTCTTTAAATCACAAAAGGATATTATTTTTCTCACTCTCATATTTGTTGATGGCTTTATGCAGTGAAATGGAGTATTACTGGACCTTGAAAGAATGAAACCTAGTGACCTAATGGGACCTTGAATGAGCAGACTCCATGTGGACTTGACTGGCACAAAACATGATGAAATGAGCCTTTATGGTCAATGTATTCTCAGTAAGACACATGAAGGCAGGCTAGCAAATATTGATTTTTGAGAGAGAGTAGGGCTTTTGACATAGGGCTACCATCAGTGAGTAAATTTTTGAATGAAGACCTAGGTGGAATGACAAAAATTTCAGAATGGGACCCTAATATGATATAAAAGAGGAGTTTTGATCACTAATGGCAGTATGTAAATACTGCCTCTAACACCTGGATGGTGCCACATCTTGTGTCCTCTTGTCTTTGCTTGTCTTCTATTGTTTACATTTATGTTCTCTCTGCATTTTACTATCGTGTTGCTGTGATTGCTATTTTGGAAATTGATATTGGGCTAATAAGAAAATTTAGAGTAAATTTCTCTTAAGCATAAGAACATACCATAATTTAACATGGTATCAGAGGTGAGGTGAAGGCAAAGCCCAAGCAAGAGTGAAAAAGCAATCACCAAAGGCAAAAGGAAAGGACAAAAGGGTCAATGGGTTCCTCATCCCACTTCCCGTTCGAAGACAAGTTCCGTGAGAAGTCTGACTATCACGGATGGAAGATGTCTCTTGATCTAACATTGGAAGAGCAATGAGTGTTGGACTATGTGAGGGGTAAAATTTTGGAGCCTCCATCAAATGCACCGGGTGCTACAAAGAAAAAGTACACCAAGGGTGAAGTCAAAGCAAAGAAGATTATCCGAGATTCAATTGACAAACGTCTGGTGGCCTACATTTTCGAGTTGAACACCTCCAAGGAGATCTACCATAGATTGGTAAGCTTGTTTAAACTTAGTGATGCAAATCAAGTTCTGTTTCTCAAAAATAAGTTAAAGATATTAAGAAGGGGCAAAGACGAGGATATTCAAGCCTACTTCTTAAGGATCACTGGGATCAAGAATGATCTTCTATCGATTGGAGAAGTTATTCCTAACAGAGAAATAACTATCACTACCCTTGGAGGGCTCCCATCCGAATGGTATATATTTAGAACCACTCTTCTCAACAATGAGAGAATTTCGGGGTTTGAAGAATTGATGTCGAGATGCACTCAAGAAGAGACAAAGATGATGGAGCAAGAAATGCCTTCAAACAAAGGCAACTCCATTGCTTTCTCCTCTCATGCCAAAAGGAGAAATAATTATGGGTCTAAAGTTCATTTCAAAGGAAAGCCCGGATTGAAGGGTGAAAGGAAAGGAAGATGCTTTGTTTGCAATAAATTTGGTCACTATGCGAGGGAGTGTCCAAATTGAAAGAACACATCACATGATGATGATCACAATCATTCCAAGGGAAACTCCAACAGTCAAAGGAATGGCAGAATCAATGGGAAAGGGAAAAGGAATGCGAGAAACCAAGGAAGTAGTCAATCCTCCAAGAAAGCAAGAAACTCCAGGTATGAATCAAATGTTGTTAACAATATGAAAGATGAGTATTATCTTATATCGGCCCTCTCCACTACCTCTCCTCTGGACTCGTTGAGAAATTGGCTTATTGATAGTGGTGCCTCGAGACACTTTACTGGTTACAAGAAAGCTCTCTCTAATCTGATACAGAAGGAGACAAACTTGGATATTATTCTTGGAGACAATTCCACCTATCCCACAAAGGGTGTAGGGAATGTTACCCTTCAATTGAATCAGGGTAACAAGATCCGCTTGCAAGAAGTCTTATATGTACCTGATCTCAAGAAGAACCTGGTGTTCATTTCAACAATGGAAGACAAAGGCTACAAGAGGTGGCATTCATCGATGAAAATGTATGTGTTTGGAAAAAGAATTTTAAAGATATTTTTACTCTCTACAATCTAAACTATGGCATCGAAGGTTTTTCGGGATGTGCCGAAGGAAAGCTTAAAAGCGAACCATTCCCCTCAAGTAATGGCAAGACTATAGATATATTGCAATTGGTCCACTCCGACATATCTGGTATGATGCCCATAAACTCTTTGGGAGGATATCTATATTATCTCACTTTTACAGATGATTCTTCTCGCAAGACTTGGATCTACTTCTTGAAAAAGAAGGATGAAGTGTTCACCTGGTTCCATCACTTCAAAGCCTTGATCGAAACTCAAACCAAAAAGAGAATCAAGATATTAAGGGCTGATAATGGAACCGAGCATGAATCCAATGACTTCCATGACTTTTGCAAAGAAGTTGGCATTAAGAAGGAGACAACAACACCATACACTCCTGAGCCACATGGTGTGGTTGAAAGGAAAAATCGTACGATTGTGGAAGTTGTTTGTGCCATGCTCCATGATCAAAGGCTTCCGAAGTTTCTATGGGCCAAAGCTGTGAATACCGCAGTATATGTTCAAAACTGATGCCCCCATCAAGCGTTGGACTCACAGACTCCCGAAGAAATGTTCACTGGTAAGAAACTCGATGTCTCTCACTTTAGAATTTTTGGAAGTCCCATATATTTGAAAGAGAAAAGAAACAAATTGGGTGCATCTGGAAAGAAAATACTAAGAGCTATAGAATTTATGTCGTTGGTCAAAGGGAAGTCGAGATAAGTCATGATGTGACCTTTGCTGAAGATATGGCTCTTAGCAAGGTTGACAAACCTTTTGAAATCTAATCAAATCACAGAAAAAATGGCCCTAGAGTAGAGGCTGAATTTCAGCCCTGTAATTACCTCTGAAATACCATAGAAATCTCACATGTGTGAGCATAATTAAGGTAGATAACTCAATCTTTCTCTCTCCTTTGACTTCCTTCTCTTTCCTTTGACTTCACTCTCTTTCTTTTTGGATATGTGTAGAAATAGATAGATGTTGATGTGATGAATGATTGGTTCTCCAAGAGGTCGAGTTGAGTCGTATAGTAGTCAAGGGTCGACTTGTCCAAGGAGAGCCAACTTAGTCTTTGTGTTGACTTTTGACTCAAATAAGGATTCAAATTATTTTCTTACAAAAGTCCAAATGGGACTTGACTCAAAGACAATTTTCTTTGACTCATAATAAATTCTTTTGACTCTTTTTTACTTAGTATGAAGAACATGCTTTGACGAAAATAAAATAATTATAATGAATATGAGAAATACATTACCGATACAATTACATTACATTATGAAGATCAACACTCGTTACAATTTCAACAAGGAGAGTCGGCACCGAGGGCATGGTATGCTTGGATAGACAACTACCTTCCAATTAGGCTTCACGAAGAGTGATGCTAATCCTAACCTATATTGTATTGTGGTTGAAAGCCAACCTCTCATTCTAGTGTTGTACGTTGATGATTTGATATTGCCATGGTGAGAGGAGCCCATCCACAAGAGAGATCTTGCAAAGGAGTTTGAGATGAAAGATATAGGGTTGATGTACTATTTCCTTGCACTGGAGGTATCGCATGGTGATGGACAGATATTCCTGGGGCTAGGAAGATACACACAGGAGATTCTCAAGAGGTTCCACATGCAGGATTGCAGGCCCATGACCATGCCTCTAGTCACAAACTGAAGGAAGGTAGATGCTACAGAGGTGAGCGAGTGGATGCCACTGTATACAAGAAGCCCATAGGACCATTGATGTATCGTGTGAACACACAAACATACATTTTCTTTGCAGTTATAACTAGCTGAGCCAATTCATGGTTGAACCAACCAAAGTGAAATGGGTTGCTACCAAGCACGTGTTGAGGTATCTCAGGGGCACAATAGATTATGAATTGTTGTACGCACAAGTTGATGGAGTGAGTCTTTAGGGATGTAGATTGGGTTCCCTAGTTTAGCAGGAAGTGGAGATCAGTGGCACTTGGCTCGGCTGAAGATGAGTACATGGCTGCCAACTTGGCAGCTCGCAAGGCTATTTGGTTGAAGAAACTACTTGTCGAGTTGTTTAGTCAAAGGTTAGAGCCCATGATCAAAAACTGTGATAATCATAGTTGCATCAAGCTCTCTAAAAATCCAATTTTTCATAACCGCTACAAACACATCAAAATTAAGTACCACCATATCAAAGATTGTGTTCAGAGGGGTAAAGTTAGACTTCAGTACTTACCTATAGGAGCAGACAATAGAAATCTTGTCCAAGGCATTGGCAAAAGGCAGTTTAGTCTACTTCAAAGATAAATTGGGTGTTGTACATAACACCTTCCTCTAAGAGGGAATGTTAATTGAAGTTAGTAATGGAAGGGTTTGGCTAAATTTAGAAGTACACTAAATTGGGCAAAAGAACCCGCATGTGAAGCTAAGGCATAACCATACTTTCTCTTAGTGTTGACTTGGGAAAATTATCTAATTTTCCTAAGTCAAAATAGTATATCGAACTCAGCGTGCATGGAGATTTTATCTTCGTTCAGCATCCATCAATTCGATGAGGCAATGACTTGAGTTCAAGATGTTAGCCAGACTTGAGTTCAGTGAGGCTGTTCAACTTGGCTTTAAGGTGCCAGTTCACTTGAGTTGAAGAGCAGTTCAATTCTATATAGACAAGGGCGCAGACTTGGTGAGACATATGATTATACACTAGCGAGAACTTGAGGTCAGGGAGAGCCAGAGCGCATCACTTGAGGAAGTCGAGATAGTTTGCACGAGGCAGTTCGGCCTGTATAGTTGGTACAGTGGCACAAGAGAGAGGCTGAATTGGTCTGGGGTGTGCAGGATATTATGTTGAGGAACAAACAGGAAGAAGGGAATTTCTCCCAATGCTTTGTAATTAATTACTAAGAATTTTTTTGTTCAAATCAATAAAACACACTAATTACTAAGTATTCCCCAGTTGAGATTTCTAGAGTATTTCTGGCCTTTTGTTAATTATGTGCTTGTGTTTTCATGAATTTACTTTTCACTGCAATTTCGTTAAAATACTCAGTACGTTTGACCAATGTATTTCACAGTTCAGTTTCTAGTTCTTGTATCTCAGAATACTGTTCAAATTAGCTGCAGAGTATTAAAAAACTAACAACGAGAATGATAGAGGAGATTATTTCTTATTACTACAAGCCTATAAAGAGCTAATTTTCCAGAATTAGATTTGAGAAAAATAAATCTTCCCTGCAAGAACATGCTACAATCAACACAGGCAAATGAAACCCAACAATCAAAATAGCATACAATGGATATCCTAATGGCATGTGCATATATAAGACTTTTGTAAATATATTCGAGTTTATTAAAACGTGGGGCGGAAGGACACATTTGTCCCTGGCTATAAATAACAGAATAATCCACAATAAATAAGAGATTATCTTAACATTTCATAGAGAGGAAATTGCATTATGATATGGACGTACACCTCCAATGACTGAATTTGTATTCCAACACAGTAAATGAAAATTTGAGCGCTTCGATCGCCCAGCAGAAAATTCTTATTAAGCCGGAATAAGACTTTTATACGGTTACAATGAGAACAAACTTTATACAGATCACTCTGTCCTGTTATGTTTTCATCATCGGTTTTAGGAAGCTCAGTGGGCCAGGGGTAGAGAAGTTTACTCACGGTTGAACGTATACTTACCCATAACAGATCCTCTCCTCTCAAAGGGACCTTGGCTCACGCTGGAAGGTGGTACCGTGGAAACACCGGATCGATACCCTGATGACTCCGCAGGAACCGCATTTCGACCAGCAAAACCTGAAGACTGTCCAAGGCTGCTTTCACGATTACCTTGGTTCACACTGGAGGGAATCGCATAAGGATTTGATCCATATACAGATGACTCAATGCCAACCGTATTACCACCGCCAAGTTTTGACGTATACAGTTCTTGGGCCCTTCTCTCGTAATGAGATTGAGTGGCAAATGAGTTTGTCGAAACACCGGTCACATATGATGATGCTCTAACAGGATTGTTATGAATTTCCCCAAAATTCAACTTATAGCTTTCCTGAACTCTTCCATCGTAATTAACTTCAGCCACATTGGACAATGGAACTGCAAAACGACCAGCAGGGACACTAGCGCTGTACAATGATGATCCAATAGGTGTTAGATTACTAGTCCCAAAAGCTAAGGGGTACCCTTCATGCCGTCTTCTCTCATTATTTATTTGAGCTCCAATGGAAGGTACTGATGCAAAGGCACCAGCAGCAAGCCCTGTGTTAGCAGCACCAGAAGCTGATGGATGGTGATCATGACCAATAAATCGATAGTTATTTTGAACCCCATCAATGTTGTAGGGTGAAGGTTTTGAGTTATCCATACCACCAACCACTCTGGTTGTCTCATTCGGTGAAGCAACCTTAACCCTCTTTGAAGCATAGTTTTCACGCTTTGAAAGCCCATAGCCAGGGTCAAAAGATTGACGTCTTTTATGCTGTGCCTCATTCTCAGCAGCCTTTTTTCCGTCTTCTCTCTCTTCTTTAACTTCTGCCTTTTTCTCAGCAGCTTTCCTTCCATCTTCTTTCTCTCGTGCCTTTTTCTCAGCATCTTTCTTTCCAGCTTCCTCTTGTGCATTTTTCCCAGCATCTTTCTTTCCGTCTTTCTCCTGCACCTTTTTTCCAGCAACTTTATTTCCGTTTTCTTTCTCCTGTGCCGTTTTCTCTGCATCTTTCTTTTCACCTTCTTTCTCTTCTTTCTCCTGTGCCCTCTTCTCCACAGCCTTATTTCCGTCTTCTTTCTCTTCTATCTCCCGTGCCTTTTTCTCACCATCTTTCTTTCTGTCTTCTCTCTCTTCTATCTCCTGTGCCTTTTTCTCAGCAGCTTTCTTTTCTTCCTCTTCTATATTCTCTGCCTTTTTCTTAGCAGCGTTATTTCCATCTTCTTTCTCTTTTCTCTCCTGTGCCTTTTTCTCAGCAGCTTTCTTCCCATCTTCTTCCTGCTCTGCATTTTTCCTAGCAGCTTTCTTTCTGTTTATTCTAGCATTATTGCTGTTTTTGCCAGGATTTAGACCAGTGACCTTTGATGTTTTGCTCTCATTGTTTTTGCCCCTGGTTCCGGGTTCTGGTTGTTCTTCTGGTTCTCCCCCCTTTCCCAATCTTTTTAGTTTGTCTTCGAAAAAATGACTTTCCAAACCATACTTTCTGCATGTATTAATAACACCTCTCAGGGCAGCCTTCAACTTCATAGCTGCATCTCTCTGAAGCATTGCCGTATAACCTGGTACCTAAAACACAAATCAAAATATACATTTCCAATTCAGTATTACATCAAGTAGCTTTAGATCTTAGAGAAAAGATATAGAAGTCAGTAACAACCTGAGAAGCAGCCGTGCCTTGTGCATTCGTCACAACTTCCTTTCCAGCCTTCTCCACATCTCTCAAATATGATGTCATCAAATCCACATGATCTACTTTGTCCAGCATGCCAAACGCATCAGCGTATCTAAGGGCCTCTAAACGTTTACCATCCTTGGAAAGCATATCGATAAATTCTGCATAATACCAAAAACCTGTGAGCCGCAAATATCTAAAATAACCATAAGTAATTGTAATTGTCTGAATCTTTCAGAAATAAACAACTGGTGTCCAAGGTTTTAAGTGGATACTACACCCATGTTTGATTTGTAGTCCATTACGATGAGTGGACTGTCAAACCAGGTAAGCACTTACACAATTTATTTCCAAAAGATTTTGATTTATAGTCTATGATGATAGGTGGAGTGTCTACATTCTCTCCATGTTTGATTTGTAATCCATCATGATGATTATCATAATGGGTGATGTGTCTAACCAAAACATAGGTAGAGTGTCTAACCAAAATATCAAACAAATAAGAACCTACACAATTTACTTCCAAAAGATTCAAACAATATAAATAACTTTTCAAAGAATAACAAAGAACGGGCAAAAGTCGAAGAATTTTAGCAACAAAATGAACTGCCAAAAGCCAGTGGAGACACCTTGATATCACAACTCCCATACTCATACTTTTCAATTTAATTATATAAAAAAAATGGAGACTTCACGTCAAGCTCTATTCATCTGCATGAAACCAGTGCAGAAACTCCACATCGAATGCAACGAACCACAAAAATCAAAACGACAAAGCCATAAACTCGTGCGTGGTTAAATGGATTGCATAAACTCTTTGCATAGCCATAGTTCTGCACTACATATTTATCCTGTGCTCTTGTGATGCATACTCCACTGGCGATGTTTCCCCGCACACCCTTGTGGGTGGGAGAGACACCAGGAAATGGAGAGGCAGACAACAGGGGTCTTCCCTCTTAAACGGGTGGTTCAGGAAGCTCGGCCCTCCTGGACACTGCCCTTAAAATTTCTCGTCATACCATGAAAAAGGTAAAAAGATCAATGAAAAAATAAACCCTTTGTCAACTTATAAAAGCACATAAACACAACCCACATTCACTTTTCATTTACATTTCCTTGTAATTGCACAGGAACCTGAACTGTGAACAATGAAATACGTGCACAGATTTCTGACACCTTGGCCTTGCTGTGTACATTATGTGGGCAGCAAGCGTAAAAGCGGAGAGAAACACCGCACTTTTCACCCAGCCATTGTTATTTCAGTTAAAATGTGGAGGAACTTTATTCGTGGCACATCTATATCGGCTAAGGAAATGAAAAAGAAAGAGTGACCAATGATGTTGTCTAATAAGGTCACAACAATTTTGTTCGGACAGCAATTTTTCCCTTTAGAATCTGGCAAAGAAGTAGAAATAGATTCAGCGGCATGAAATCCTGAAACTTGAAATCTGTAACCCAGATTTTCTCAAAATCATACTGTAATTTCTTTCTATTGTTTCCCAGGGTATGTATTTGTGTAAAGCTCACTTGAAAATTCAAAAGGGAGCAACTGAATGGAATTGACATTGTTATCAATTAATTACTTCAGTTTCTCTTCTCGCAGCTCCATTATAAAGATGACCATTACTGGTGCAGCAGACCTATGCCCTGTAAGCCTCGAAGTTGAAGAAATTAGTGGCAGCTGCAAACAGCTTAAGTTACCTGAAGAACGTGTCTGGCTTAAAGGTCGGTGATTGGATACAGTCAATTAACACTCAGATCACAAGTTGACTCTTGAACTGAGAAGACCTTAAATCACACTATGAGAATGTGAGATTTGAAGAAAACAGTTGTAGAAAAGGCATTTGACTCCTAGGAATTTTTCCGAAATCACACTTGATATAAAAAGCATGATCACAAGTTGACTCTTGAACTGAGAAGACCTTAAATCACACTATGAGAATGTGAGATTTGAAGACAACAGTTGTAGAAAAGGCACTTGACTCCTAGGAATTTTAACGAAAATCACACTTGATATAAAAAGCAAAGCCAAATTTTGGCACTCAAATAAAAGTGGCAACATGAGTATCTGAGGTCACGTTAGACAGCCAAATTTGGATGTTTCGTCGTGTAGTTAAAATGTCAGCTACTTATTTTATCAAACTTAGACTAAATACCTTTGAACAGTCAAGGTAGAAAACAAAATTTATGTCTCATTGTGAAGTTGAAATGTCAGCCATTTGTCAAACTTTGAGTTGATAAAACATAAAAGGCAATGGTTTTAGAAGAATATTTCCTTTGATTTATGATAATGAGAGTTAGTTTATTAAACATGAGTTCACGTGTATTAGATGTGTGGTAGTATATTTGTTTTACATTTTGAAAGTTTTTTTTGGGTAGATTTTCCAGTTTAATTTGCTCAGAATCTGGAGTAACAAGTTTGAGTAATAAATTCCCCATAATCCAAGTCTCCCAGAAGATTTTTCAAGTGATGAATCCAAAAATACAATCAAAAACCCATTTTAAATAATAATAAAAAATTAAGATTTGACCAAAAAAATTTACCAAATTCCTACCAACAATTTTAAATCGTAGGATATATATTTCTATTTTTCTATTTTCTAATATATATATATAATATATAGTTTAAATTAACTATTTACTTGTTTTAATATATTTTATTTTAAAAAATCTCAAAATATATATAAACACAGATACCATTCCCAAAGTCTCCACCCGACTATATTTGTGTGAGATTCACATTGTTCATACTGCACTCATATCGTAAGTGTTAAATGGAAAAGGTAAATATTCTACCAAAATTGCCTGGAACTTGTAATCAGCCTCATTCATTTTTTCACGTGCCATTTAGATGGAACAGACCACATGCAAGAATTAAACTCTTTGGACTAAATATATCGATCTCACCTGTAAACCAACGCCCGATGGCTGAACAAAGACATTTAATTAAAGCTCAATTCACATTTCTATCTACAGTATCTTTTATAACTACCGCCTTTGTTATCTAGAATCAAGTTCAACATTTCATGATAATTTTCTGAAACTACTTTGCTATATCTTGGCCTAGTTAATATACAACACTCTAATTTACTTTTACTCAAATAAACTAAAACTTATTAAAGCATGCAAAGTTCATTTTTCCGAAGTTATGTGAAGTCAAGAGCATCTTGGTTAGTTGCTAAAGGGGATGTTTCATACCCCACACCAACGTTCAAAGCCCCAATGACGTACTTCGGGGATGTGGATGGAGACAGGTGCAAATTCGGGAGGAATTTGGAAAAAATATATCAACCAAACCCGTGGCTTTTCAGCAGAAAGATCTTCCTGGAATGTTACAAGTCAAATATATTTTACTGTAAAGAATTTGCCACACAATGATGATAGGAAGCATTGTGTAAAAAAGGAAAAAAAGCATGATAGGAAACGATCTCTAACCGGATATGGATCAAGCGGGTGGATTTATTTCTTTCACATGGTCAACTATCTTTGTGGTTGTCTATGCCACTACCTTCGCTGCTGGCGATGCATCTGATAAAAAGGGGAAAAAATTAAATGTTGTGAAAAAAAGCTTTATTGCTGATGGTTTTATAAAAAGGGAAAACCAACTAAAGGGTTGCCAAAAAAGTTTATGGATAAAAAGGGAAAATTTTTAAATGGTTGTGAAAAAAGGCTTTGTTGTCGATGGTTTTGTTAAAAAAGGAAACAAATTAAATGTTATAAAAAAAGCTTTATTGCCGACGGTCTTCTGGTTAAGGAGTGAAGATGGTAGCCTGTCAAGCACTTCCCCAGAGATATGTTTATGTCCCTGGGTAATTTTGACTGAAAAGCACCCTTGCCATGGCTGCTTAGTCGAATGAAAGTTCTAACTTCCCAGATATATAAGCAGTTGTTGCTTGGGTCATATGTCCCGGGCTAATTTTGACTGAAAAGCACCGTTGCCATGGCCTCTTAGTCACATGGAAGTTCTTATATTTATTGGTTTGCCTTCTGAGGAGATATGGCACTGGGATTATTAGGTTGCTTGCAAATTGGAGGCGTCACAACAAACACAGTGAAGAGGACCCACAATGCACACACGGACATCTAAACAGTTTTAGTACCGCCAAAGTGAGGCAGCGAGAGAGCAAACTAGCACATAAGCTCTGGGGACCTGCAACCACAAGCCAATTTCAGAATTGGCAAAGTTGCTTTTAGCGCATGTAGCAATTCATAAAGCACCTTTATCTCAAAATTGTAGATGTGGGACTTCACACTCGTTTCCACTTTTTGTCTTTTTACTTGATGTTTAACACCAGAAGATCTGATCAAGGCACTAACCTGATACGTTAGGAGACAACCCAAGAGAACGACACAGCTCTAGAGTTTGCTCGTTCGTCAAAACAGCCAACAGTAGCCTCCAAAGCTCATCCCTCTCGTAATCGGCCGCGATCTTAAACGAGGCTAAGAACTTCAGAAAGGCCATAATATTCACCCTACTGGCGCGATTACTATTCTCCATATTCATCTCTTTTTTCCAAGCCTTGGCAATCTCCCGGGCTGAATCTTTGATATCCGAGGGAAAAACACAACTGTCATCGTTACCGAAAATGAGGTAAAGGCACTCAAAGAGCAAAATGCTGGCCTTTTTATGCTGAAAAAATGGGGGCTCCAGAGCATTGATCACCAGCTTTACCGCATCAGGTTCTTTAAGAAGCGCCACGAACAATTCCTTCGGCAGGGCTTCCCCTTCATTCATGTGGTCCCTGATGTAATTTCTGAGGCCACGGCCGTCTACTTTATCAAAGAAGATTTTAATCTCAGACCGGACGCTAACAGCTGGGAGAACTCTATTGAATAAGAATTCTAGTTTTTTCTCCTTTATCTTTAGGGTTTCGTACCTCGACTGCAGGGCTTTCTGGAGGTCATGACAAGACTCCATCAGGTTCTTCCGCAGATCACGAGCTGACTCGCTGATGTTGTCTTTGCACAGCTGGGACAGACACTCGTCGAAGGATTCCATCATTGACTGAAAGCGTTGGAGAAATTCGAACGCGGGATCTGCTGCCGCCATTGCTACTGAATGTAAATCCAAAGAGGCGAGGAGTTTCAGAAGCTGAAGTCTAATAAGGAAAAGATAATCTGTTTAGCATCTCGAAAAGAATGTTTGCAATTGCATATAGGCCTCAGTCATTTTATTGGGCCCTGGTCCCATCCGGTTTTTCCCAAACTTGCGTATGTTTGCAATTGCATATAGGCCTCAGTCATTTTATTGGGCCCTGGTCCCATCCGGTTTTTCCCAAACTTGCGTAGTCGGCTTGGCCAGAAAAGAATAAAGGGCGGTAACAACATTAACCAGAAAAAATATAAAGGCTGGGTTAAGGGTAGCTTGCCTAGTTAGTGGAAGTTCTTTGTTAAGTCATTGGCCTTCTATTGTGAGGTTAGGGTTTAATTTTCTTTGGTGGAAGCTCCTTGTTAAGTTATTGCCTTCTATCATGAGGTTGGGGTTTAATTTTCCTTGTTTCTATTGGGGTCAAACTCCATATAAACTCAAATGTGTGGGAGTTAGTCCATTAATAAAAAGAAGAATAAAATGGTGGCTTTATGAATTTTTTTCAAACCCTAAATTAGTACCAAAAAAGTCTTAGTGATTGCTCCTTAAAATATTCTAAAGTTTAAAGTTTAATTTTTGAAATTTGTTTTGTAATTTCAATATAGGTATTATAATAATAAATACAAGTGGTGTATGCTAATTTAGTGTATAGTGTCTATCACCCAAGTGGAAATTATGTTACAAATTGATATATGAAGTGGATGAATTACATTTGGTAGATAGTAACAACTAGTAAGTCTTCACATTTTCATTTTTACTCCTCCTCGTTAAGGTGTTGATGAATACATAAATAAAGGTGGGCAATAAATCTTGGTAGGTATATTTATTTACATCTTGTTCCTATCTATTTTTTATTCATATACTTGCTTAAATTAGGTGGGCAATTTGATGGTAAATATTTACATGAGTTGATCGGGAAATTGATCTAAAACAATTAATAAGGTATTGCAAACTCATGTGCATGGATGTGTCTATGTTATTTTATGCAACGGATTGATAATATTGCGAAATACACGGATCCTGAAGCAGTGAAAGAAAACACAACATGCAAACTTATAAACACAACAAGTTTAATAAGGAGTTCACCCAATACTCCAGGGCTACGTCTCCTAGTCCTGCCTTCAATGGTGACCTCTCTATTATGTTTTTAAAGCAGAGTTTTTACAACAGTGAGCTCAATTTGAGTCTCACTCAACATTTATAAATCAGTAAGACTGTACTTGGATTCTCCAAGTCTCTGGAGTACACATACTCTCCTTACTGACTCTTGACCTCTACTGGTCACAATGGTATGAGTCCAATATGAACCTCTCAAGCCCTTTCTGGAGTACACAGACTCTCTGACTCTGTCTCGATGTTGTCTTTTGCTTCTGCAGGTCAGCTCGACTTCTTCTCTCTATTCTCTGCTCTTAGCTTTCTCAACTTGCTTATTGCTTTTATTGCTTCCTTTAACTTGCCTACTACTTTCTTTGTCAGTTCATGGCTTTAAAGCTAATCTGCTTTCTGACTATTCGTTTCCGCTTCCCGGCTTTCTAGTTCCCCTGCCTCTGTCTGTTTGAATCCCTCTGTTCTACGTAATCATCACTATATAACACCTCACAGGGAGGTGGCCACCTGTTTCATAACGAACTGAGTGTTAGTTCTCTTGGACGTTTTCAAAACAACCGTTTATTCCGTTAACTCCAAGAATGCCCGCAAACACGACCTTCTGTTAATGCATCGTCCACGTTGGACTTCAAATCTTATACAACTCTGTCTATTTACCTTATCAGGTCCAGTCACCCATCGGAATGCATCTCTGTCGTTGATCTGGGGGCCCCAGATCCTACAGTCATCATCCATATCAGGCAGGTAAGTAACATGATGTTTACCCGTCCAATGTGAACGGTTTTCTCTCTCTTTCGCCAAACGCGTGGCACCCATTGTGTGGCATTAGGCGGGACTTGGTTGAAATCGCTTACTGCTCGAAGCCCTTCCGATATTCTGCCGGTTTTTGTGGGACCCCGCTTCTGACGCAATCAAAACGGTACTTTTCCGCAATTTACAATTATTTCGGGTCCGGGCGCTTGGGGCTTTTCCTTCTTTGAGGGGTTTGCCCTGCGATATGCGATTACCCTCGTTTCTTGAATTAACTCCTGGTTTTGCTAATTTGTGGCAGTGCGCATTACCATGGGCTGACGGTCTGCATGCTTGACCGAGGGTCCTCGTTGCTCTGCGCTGATCACAAATTGCAACTGTTACGAGGTTATCTTTGATAAGATTGATCTTTATAAGACTTTGAAACTTCGGCATGAATTTTACAGAGTTCATGAAAACTTAGAGAGTGTTCTAGGATCCAATTTAGATCACGGCCTTCCCACTAAAAAAATCTTTTGGACCACCAAAAGTTGGTTTTTAAGCATCAATCAAGTGAGGGTTTAGATTCCTCGCTTGCCCAATTTCTATACATTTTGCACTGCTGGTTTTGAACCTTTGAGTCCAACCCTGAGGTACTCAACATCACCTTTGCACGTAGTTCTCACCTTCCTGTCCAGAACTATATCTTCCCTCAATTCATTGAGATATTCAGGTAACAGGTCATCAATAGAAGGTAATTGACTCTCCTCTTCGAGATCTTCAATCAATGAAGGTTCAAATAGTCTCAAGCTTTCTGCATTAACTACCGAATAGATTTCCATGTAAGCTGGCAAATCAAGACGAAAAGCCTTCTCACCAATTTTCTCAAGTATCTTGAAAGGTCCATACCTTATTGGCTTCAGCTTCTTACCTTCACCTTGCATTCTGTCTTTGTTGATATACAGCCAGACTTGATCACCAACTTGGAAGCTATGCTCAATCTAATGCTTATCATGCCTTGCATTGTACTTAGTTTGGCTCGGCTCTTTTCCAGTTGTTCCTGTACTACCTGGTGAATCTCTTGGATTTGTTCAATGAACTTGGTTGCCTTATCCACATCACTATGACCATCAACTGCTACGTCTTTACCAAAGACAAAATCCAAGGAAGACCTAGGTGTGAAACCAAAACAGGTCTCAAAAGGAGATCTCTGTGTAGAAGAATGTTTAGCACGGTTGTAAGCATGCTACACATAACATAAATATTCATCCCGCAGCTTGGGATGCTTGCTGCAATAGCCTTTGAGCAACTGGATCACTGTCTTGTTGACCACTTCTATTTGGCCATCTGTTTGTGGATGAAAGGTTGTGCTCTTCTTCAGTCTGGTGTCCATCAATTCCCACAGACTCGACCAAAACTTCCCAACAAATCGGGAATCTCGATAAGATACAATGGAAGTGGGTAATCCAAAATGAACCCATACATGTTGAAAGAACAACTTTGTTGTTTGTTCAGCTATAATCTGCTTGTCACAAGGTATTAAAATACACATTTTATTGAACCTATCCACAATAACATATAAATAGTCATGACCTTTTCTAGATTTAGGCAGCCCCCCAACAAAGTCCATGGAAAACACTTTCCCAAGGATGAGAAGGAACTGGCAGTGGAGTGTACAAGCCTAGTTTTCTATTGATGAGCTTGCTTTTAGCACACATAGTACACCCTCTTACATATCTAGAAACTGTCTCATTCATTTTTTGCCAATAACAAAATCTTTGTAGCTGTGCAACTGTTTTACTTGCACCAAAGTGACCTAATATTAGAGAAGTGTGTGCTTCTCGAATTATCTTTACTCTTTCAGTTTGTGGAATGCATAGCTTTCCAAAATGATACAAGAGTTGGTCCTTAACATGATAATCCAATTCTTCTATTTGTTTGCCACGACTTAAAGTTGCATATACATCTTTAAAATCTATATCTTGAGCATATTGTTCAATGTAACTTTCATGCAATACTAAATTGTGCTTAAGTATAGTAGATGTGTTTATGATTGGTCTGGACAACATATCTGCAACTTTATTGTGTATGCCCTTTTTATATCTGATGACAAGATGAAACTGTTTTAGAAAACCCATCCACCTATAGCATCTTGATTGTTGCAGCTTAGTTTGCGAGTGTAAATATTGAAGTGGTTGATGATCAGTATGTATAACTGTCTCTTTGCCCATTAGATAATGTTTCCATTTTTTCACACTCTGTACTAATGCATACGATTCCTTATCATATGTGAGATAATTAACTACTACATAATTAAATGTCTCAAAATGATAACATATGGGTTTACCGTGTTGCATCAAAACTGCTCCCATGGCATAGTCGTTGGCATCTGTTTCAACCTCAAATGGTCTTTGAAGATCGGGCAGTGCTAGTATTGGTGTTGTACTAATATTTTCTTTTAAGGTGTCGAAGGCTTTCTGTTGTTTGCCTCCCCACTAAAACACCTTGTTCAATCTTGTTAAAGCATGTAAGGGAGTTGTAATCAAGGAAAAGTTAGCAATAAACTTTCTCCAATATTGTGTTGCTCCAAGGAAGCTTCTAACTTCCATAGCAAATTTTGGTTTAGGCTAGTTTACAATGACTGCAACCTTAGAGGGATCTATCTTCAATTCACCATCTCCTACAATATGACCCAAATAATTCAAAGATGTTTTGCCAAATTCACATTTTGATAGCTTAACATGGAGATTTTCTCTTTTCAAAACATCTAGAGTCTGCTTGACATGCTTCAAATGTTCTTCCCATGTATTACTAAATATAAGAATGTCATCTAAATATACATTAACAAAATCATCAATAAAAGGCCTGAGTACATCATTCACTACTTTCATGAAAGTAGCAGGAGCATTAGTTAAGCCAAAAGGCATAACTAACCACTCATACAATCCCTTCTTTTTTTTGAAAGCAGTCTTCCATGCATCTTTCTCTACAACTTTGACCTGATGGTAGCCACTATGCAAGTCCAACTTGGAAAAGTAAACAATGTCTTTCAACTGATCTAGTAGATCATCTATGCGAGGAAGGGGATAAAGATTTTTGATCGTTATCTTATTTAGTGCTCGGTAATCAATGCACATTCTCCATGAGCCAACTTTCTTTCTCACCAAGACAATTGGAGACCCACATGGTGATGTGCTCAGTCTTATGAACCCTTTCTCGAGTAGCTCATGTACCTACTTCTTGATTTCTGCATTCTCTAAAGTGGACAACCTATACATTCCGATGTTAGGCAATGTGGCATCTTGCTACAAAGTAATATCATGTACGATTTCCTTTTGGGGTGGCAGACTTTTAAGTTCTTGAAATAGTATATCATATTCTAAAACAACTTTTTCTAAATCAGCTTGATGTTTAGCATTACAACCCTCAAATATATTGGTTTTATCAGGTTTTTTTTCCCTTTACAGCCATTAGTAAAAATTGTTTGCATGCATTTACAATTCTTTTCGTCTGCCCTGAGTTTATGAGAGTATAAATTCTTGAGTTTATGAGCTCTTACAATATATTTGATTCCATCTTTAATGAGTTGATACTTGTTTTCAACTCCATAGAAAATGGCTTTCCTATCATACAAGTAAGGACTTCCTAAAACAATACCACATATATCGAAAGGAACTATATCTAACTCAACCTCATCTACAAATGTTGACCCAAAAGAAAACCTAAGTTTACATTGTCTAGTCACTTGTAGCTTTGCTTTATCACATAACCAACCTAATGGACATGGCTTCTTGTGAGGTTTGGTTAGTAATCCCAGCTTCTTTACAATTGCTTCAGAAATTAAATTTGCTTGTGAGCCACTATCAAACAAAGTATCAATCTTTTGATGCTTGGAAATAACTCGAATATGAAAAAGCTCATGTCTTTTCCTCTCATTTTCTTCATTACCAGTAGATTGTGCAGAATTACTAGTAGATGCTTCATAATTTTTACCTTTTATACCTGTGGCTGCGATTGTTGTTTCATCCCCTGAATCTGACCCCAAATCCTTTTGAATAGCTGCAGCAGTCTTCTTCTTTTTGCCATCAAACTTCTTGGGTCTCAGCTCCAGATGCAAAATCCAGCAGTGTTCATCATCATGCCCATCCTTCTTGCAGTGAGTGCACGAAGGCTTGGTCTTTTTGTACAGCATTTGTCTTCATCTCTTTCCATTTATGTTTTCTCTTTTCTTTGTTCTTGTTTGCAATGGGTTTTGATGATCCCCCAACTTCTAGTTTGACATTCTTGCCTCTAGCATCTAGATGTGTAGCCTGAACAGATACCTCATCTATGCTAGTGGGATTAAACATGAGAATGGTGTGCTTTAAATAGCTGTGTAGACCACCTATATACTTCAACAGAGTTTCAAGTGAGTCTAAAGAAATTCCTAGAATCAAAGCTCTTTTTCTAAATTCTTGAGTGTAGCCTTGTACACTTTTCCCTTTTAATTGTCGAAGAGTTTTCCAGCTCATCATAGCTTGCTGCATATAAGCTAGTGGATAGAATTGCTTTTTAATTGCAGAAACAAATTCACTCCAAACAAAAAGAATTTTACCATGCTTCTTCATGTCAACTTGTGCCCTGCCTTCCCACCATACCAAGGCAGTGCCTCCATGGCGTAGGCTGGCCAACTGAATCTTACTTTTGTCTGAATCAACGCTTTGCACTCTGCAATACACATCGATCTGTCTAATCCAATTATCCAGCTTCTTTGCATTCAACTCTCCATCATATATCGGCAAATCAAATTTAACATCTAATTTAATCAAGATGTTTTCTTTTTATTTTCAGGGCTATTAGGAGGTGTGGGAAGCTTTTCTTCTTTCCCTTTGCCTTTAGAATGGTCATGGAGGAGAGATTATTCCACTCCTTTCTTGTTTGGAGTTTGATGAATCTTCATCTCTACCTTTCTTAAATTCTTTATACATTTCCTCCACCATGGCTCTCATGGTCATGAAACTATCCATGAATTGGGAGTCTCATTCCAAGGGACTTTCTTCTGCCATTTTCCTCTTAGGGTAGACTCTTCCAATTTTTGGGTTAGCTTCAACCAATTCTACTTCTCCTAATTTGAGCTTTGTCCTAGTTAGAATTCAACAACAAAATCCAGCACAAACTTGTCTAACCTTAGCAACCTAGAGCTTTGATACCACTTGATCCGAAATTGATCTAAGACAATTAATAAGTTATTACAGATTCATGTGCATGGATGTGTCTATGTTATTTTATGCAATGGATCGATAAGATTTCGAAATACACAGACACTGAAGCAGTTAAAGAAAACACAATAGGCAAACATATAAACACAAGTTTAATAAGGAGTTCACCTAATACTCCTGGGCTACGTCTCCTGGTCCCGCCTTCAGTGGTGGCCTCTCTATTATGTTTTCAAAGCAGAACTTTTACAACAGTGAGCTCAATTTGAGTCTCACTCAACAAATATAAATCACAAAGATTGTACTTGGATTCCCCAAGTCTCTGGAGTACACAGATTCTCCTTACTGACTCTTAACCTCTATTGGTCACAATGGTATGAGTCTAATCTAAGCCTCAATACATGACAAGCATATACAGAGGAGTTCGCTTGAACCTCTCAAGCCCTTTATGGAGTACACAGAATCTCTGACTCTGTCTCGATGCTACCTTTTGCTTCTGCAGGTCAGCTCGACTTCTTCTCTTTTTTCTCTGCTCTTAGCTTTCTTAACTCGCTTACTGCTTTTGTTGCTTCCTTTAACTTGCCTACTGCTTTCTCTGTCAATTCGTGGCTTTAAAGCCAATATGCTTTCTGACAATTCGTTTCCGCTGACTTTCTGGTTCCCCTGCCTCTGTTGTTTGAATCCCTCTGTTCTGCGTAATCATCATTGTTTAATTCCTCACAGGGAGGTGGCCACCTGTTTCATAACGAACTGAGTGTCAGTTCTCTTGGACGTTTTCAAAATGACCATTTATCCCATTAACTCCAAGAATGCCCGCAAACACCTTCTGCCAACGCATCGTCCATGTCGGACTTCAAATCCTATACAACTCTGTCTATTTACTTCGTTAGGTTCGGTCACCCATCGAAACACATATCTCTCATTGATATGGGGGCCCCAAATCCTACGGTCATCATCCATATTGGGCAGGTAAGTAACATAATGTTTACCTGTCCAATGTGAACAATTTTCTCTCTCTTTCGCCGAACGCGTGGCACCCATTGTGTGGCATCGGGTGGGACTCGGTTGAAACCGCTTACCTCTTGAAGCCCTTTCGATATTTTGCCGGTTTTTATGGGACCCCGCTTCTGACGAAATCAGAAAGGTACTTTTCTGCAATTTACAGTTATTTCGGGTTTGGGTGCTCGAGGCTTTTCCTTATTTGAGGGGTTTGCCATGCGATATGCGATTAGTGACTTCTCGCTAATCGCATATCAGAATCTACCCCCGTTTCTTGAATTGACTCCTAGTTTTGCTAATTTGTGGCAACTCGCGTTACCATGGGCCGACGATCTGCGCGATTGACTGAGGGTCCCTGTTGCTCCACGTTGATCACAAATTGCAACTGTTACGAGGTTATCTCTGATAAGCTTGATCTTTATAAGACTTTGAAACTTTGGCATGGATTTTACAGAGTTCATGAAAACTTAGAGAGTGTTCTAGGATCCAATTTGGATCATGAGTATGAGGTATTTTCAAGGATTTCAATTTTAGGTGGTTTTCCTACGAACTTCATAATGAAAAATCATTGCACAAATATCTAAAAATCATGGCATAAATATTGATGGTAAATATTTACACGAGTATGAGGTGTTTTCAAGGATTTTAATTTTAGGTGGTTTTCCTTTGAAACTTCATAATGAAAAATCATTGCACAAATATCTAAAAATCATGGCATAGATATTGCAACTGCATCCAAAAATTATGGCAGAAAATTTTGAGGCAGTTATCCACATGGCATTATATTGTGCAAAGGCTACAATAAGACCTTCAAGTTATAGAGTAACTAAGAAGTCAATTAAATAACAAAGCATGGGCACAGGTGAAAGGAGAATGGAGATGGGAGGGAGGTTAGGGTTTGACAAGGGATAGGGTTGCAGACTCCACAGGTCGCTAAGAGCTACAGATGAAGGCAGTGGGGCAGATACAAGCAATAGAAGATAGCTTTGTGGGCAGTCGTTTCAATAATTTCAAGGAAAGGGCGTTTTTTCCCAAGGTTACTATTTTTGTTGAGGTTAGTTTTTAGTTTTTACTGTCATCCTCCTAAACTTTACTTGGCATTAGCTGAGTTCATGACTGTTTGGAGTTGAGTTGGCAGGCCAGGTTTGAGGTGGAAGGTTATAGATCTAGAGGAATTAGTGGATTTTGAGATGGAAAGCCCAGACGAGAGGTCTATTTTTACCTCACTAGAGTATTTTGGGTTTTCAAGAGTTGATAAGGAAGATAGTCAAGATTTGAGTTGGCTTACACAACCACAGCTAGAGCATGTTGCCAGAATTGGCTTGCATGTGATAGAACACTTGGTGGAGGCAGTTGGAAATAATGAAAGGGAGGTGACTACTCAATCCTTTGAAACCTTCGAAAACCCCTTCACAACATGCCTTCAGTAACACCTGATACACTTTGTTAGCCTTTAAGAGCTAGTTTTGGGGCAAGAAGAGACCAGGAATGCTTCGAATGCGGGACCCAAACCTTTCTTGCCTTTAAGATTATTTGAAGCTCCAAGGGGGGGAGACCTAATCGACATCTTTGGTTTGAAGAGTTTGGAAGTTGAAGCTTTAAGCAGTGGTAAGTCTGGGGGAGAGAGCAGGGAGGTATTAGCCTCAGTTCCACCAACGAAATTACAAATTTAAACCAAGTTCTTCTCCAAGATCCAACTTTGAGTGGGATACCAAAGGCTCAGGTAGGGATTAATGTGGAGGGAAACCCCAATTTCGCTCCAGCTCAGAAATTTTTGGGAGAGGAAAGGCAAAAATTTCAAAGAGAACATGAAGGAAGGGTGGAACAAGCGCAAGGAAGTGGGGGAAAAAAGGTACGAAAAAGAAAAAGAAAGAGAGGGTGTTGAAGACTGAGAGTGGGACAATCCAATACAATCTCTACTTAGGTGATGACATGGAGATGTCTGAAGTGACAACCCTTGCTGAAAAAATTGTAGTTGGAAAGGCACGTAGCAGGGTATGGAGTGGAATCAAAATCTCTATGAGAAAAAGATTGGAGTGTTACAAAACCTTGTCACCTCTTTATCACTGCAACATGCCTCATGTGACATTCCTAAGGTTTCTGGAGGTTGTTCCTCCCCAGTTGTATCTTCTGATTATATTTCCTCAGAAGGAAGAGGTTTTAACACTTATAGATACAATCTTAGATCTCAACAAATAGGACTAGATCCAAGATCCCTTGGGGGTGGATTAGGACAGAATATGGTTCCTCTTGGTCCTAGAAAGGGAAGAGGTAGAAAATCCTATATTTCATTAGCACATGCCAAGGCTAGAGAAGAGCTTGCCTTTGGAAAATAATCTTCTTTGGATAGGGCCATTAGAACTTTGAAGGCCCAGAGTGCGGTGCCCAAATGATTGTCCTATCTTACCACTATAGAGCGTTAGCAAGTAATCCCAAGAAACTTTCTTTTAAGAGAATTTTTCAGGTTATAGGCCATGAGGTAATTTTTCTACAAGAAACTTTGGCAAAGGGGGACAAACACACTTCCCTTCTTGAGGGCATTCTTCCTTATTGGAGCTTCATTAGTATGGATGTTAGGGGATGCTTTGGGGGATTGGCCCTAGGATGGGATTCTAGAAAGATTCAGATGGAGGGTAATTGGAGCATTCCTTCAAAGCTTGGTTTGGATGGTTTCTCTTTGGACTTAGGAACAAAGTTCACATTCCTAAATATATATGGGCCGCATGAGGATTGTGTAACCTTTTGGTCTGATCTTTTAAATAGGTAATTTGTAAAGATAGATAACCTTATTCTGGGAGGGAACCTAAAATTCTCTACAGGTGATGCAGAGTCATGGGGGCATCATGTTAGGCTCGACATACTTTCACATTTTTTCTCTCAACTTCTATCCTCGTCAAATCTTATTGATATTCATCCCATTAAACTTAAACCTACCTGGAGGAACCAACGTCATGGAGAGGTTATGGTGGCCAAACACATTGACAAGTTTATTTTGGATGATACCATGGGTAATAGACATAGTCTCCTTCAATAATGGATCAAATTTGGAGATGAATCTGATCACTTTCCCATCATACTAAAGATAAAGGGAGGATCCCCGAAACTATCTATCCCTTTTAAAATGAATGTTGGTTGGCTTGAAGATGAATATTCTAGGAATTTGGTTTGAAAAAACTAGAAACATTTTGATAAGGACTCAAATAGGTCAGTGACACAACAATTTGGGGACAGTTTGAAACAAATCAAGATTCTAACCAAGGAATGGGTTACTTGGAAATGGTCCAGGGAGGAGGAGGAGCTCTCTACTATTAAAAGTCAATTGTGCCAGGTAGCCAAGTCCCATTATGAAGGTTTCAAAGATCATGAGTCAAGGGAGAAGTTGAGAAGACTAATCTCCAAGAGGAAGGATATACTAGCCAATAGGGACGCATAATGGAGATTGAAAAGTAGGGTCATATGGTTGTAAAAAGGAGACGAAAACACTAAATTATTCTAGGCATATGTCAAGAGCCATAAAATGATCAACACCGTCTGGGAAATGAAAGATCAACAGGTAAGGGAAGTAACAAAGTTTGAAGGATTGGCAACACGGGCAGAGATCACTCCAAAAACCTTTTTAGAACACCTGATAGGGTATTAATTGCAGAAATTATTAGGGTTGCAAACTTCTTCCCACGTTTTGTGGACGTGGAGGAAATAAAAATACTTATGGAGGAAGTCTCGGAGGAGGAAGTCAAATCAACCCTTGTCAGCTTCCAAAAAGACAACAATCCAGGACTGGATGGTTGGACTATTGAATTCTTTACGAAATTCTATGATCTTATATGGGAAGACTTGTTGAAAGTGATCAATGAATCTAGAGAGCAATGGCATGTTCTCCCATCTTTCAATTCAACCTTCATTTCCCTAATTCCCAAAATAGATGACCCCTCCTCTTTTGAAGATTTCAGACCCATCTCGTTGTGTAATTGTATTTACAAAATCATCTCAAAAGCGGTTGCTTAGGGAATGAAGCCCATCCTATCAAAATATATTTCTAGTGAGATATTTGGATTCCTAGATAGAAGGAAAATCCATGAGGCTATCAGGGTAGCACAATAATGTCTCCATAGCATAAAAACCAAAAATATCAGATGGGCTATAATCGAGCTTGACTTGTCAAAGGCTTATGATTGTGAATTGGCTTTTTATTCATCTCATTCTCACCCATGTAGGGTTTTAGGTTCATTTCATAAATTGGATCATGAGTTGTACGATGTCAGTGTCTTTTGCAATACTAATAAATGGAGTAGCTTCCCCTTTCTTCAAAGCAAAGAGGAGTCTACAACAGGGCTTCCCTTTGTCACCCCTTCTATTCCTTCTCGTAATTGAAGGTGTAAGCAGAATGTTGGTTGCGGCAAAGAGAAGAGGGGATTTCCAAGGAGTAAGTGCAACCCAAACTATGTATATCACTCACCTCTTGTTTGTTGATGACATATTAATATTTGGTAACGGGGCTATTAAATATATTCAGTGCCTTCATGAATTGTTGGAACTTTTTAGCAACGTAACTGGTATGGTGGTCAATGTCTTGAAATCATCCATTACTACTCATAACTTGTAATACATGAGATAAAAAATATGAGAAGGATTTTCCCATATGAGGTGAGGACTTTTGATGCAAGGCTAAGATACTTAGGTTTTCATTTAAAACCAAACAACTACAAAATGGAAGGTTGGTCCTAGCTGCTGGAATAGTTGGAAAATAGGCTTTCTAGTTGGAGCCATAGGTGGTTGTCATGAGTTGGGCATTTGGTTCTGGCAAAATCAGCTATTGAAGATATTCCATTGTACTGGATGACGCTAGCCTGGATCCCCAGAGGTATTCTGGAAAAAATGTGGAGAATTTCTTTCAAATTTCTTTGGGAGGGAATCAAGAAAAAAAATTATGCCTTGGGTCAAATGATCGTGAATTGCAAACCCAAAAATGTTAGGATGATGGGGGCTAAAAATATATATTTCTTTTCTAAAAGGTGCTAGCAGCGAAATCAGGCTAGATTTTGTTATCCACATCCAACCTATGGACAAAGGTAGTATATGAGAAGTACATCAGTCCTCTTTCTTTAGAGAATTGGATTTGAATGCCCAATAAGCCAAGAGGCAACATTTGAGTAGTGTGGCGGTCATTTTTAAACTCTTTTGACTTGATTGAATCTAGATTGGCCTAGAAGACAGGAAATGGACAGAGGATGATGCTTGGATATGATTCATGACCAAGAAGTGAAGTTGACCACCTACTTCCTCAAAATCTAGTTATACTCTTGTGTGATGAAGGCATTACCAATTTACACCAAATTGCTAATCCAATCACTACAACCATTTGGTCATAGGGTTGGCAAACAAAAGAGCATATGAATCTCCCACTTGAATTTTTGGATAGTTGGAGGATTTATCTTGAGGTGTTGTCCAGGGCACACATCAGACAGACCGGTCAAGTTGACGAGTTGGTTTGGGCCATAACCCCGCATGGAATCTACACACCAAAAATGGGCTACATTCATATAATGTCATAGGAGACATAATGGTGGTGGAGGGTTGTATGGAAAGAAAAGTACCCTCAAAAGGCAAAACTGCTAACCTGGTGCATAATGGCTAAGAAATTTTTTACCTAGGATATTATGCAAAGAACGTATGTCGTGGAACCTAGTTGGCATGTCTTATGCAAGGGTACCAATGAAATAGTTGACCACTTGTTTACTACTTGTCCCTTTACACATCAGACCTGGAAGGACTGTAAGGAGATGTTGGGCTTCCAAAGGAGATAGGGAGAAACAAACTTTATAGCTTCTTGGAAAACCTGGGTTCAAAATCGAGAGAACATGACCATCCAGGCCCTGCCTCTAATAACCAATTTGTGAATTTTAATAGCTAGGAATAAGGAATTTTTCTGCATACTATCTTCGACCCATAGAAAATAGCATCTAAGAGTGCATCTATTCTCAATCACTTCCCTCAAACCAAATATGCTACTCTTGCCCGAATTATCAAAGAGGAGACCATTGACAAATGAATTCCCTAGGGCTTCTTTGATAGGGAAGCCTAGTAAAATTTGGGATGCGCAACAGATCAAATAATTAGGTCGAATCCATAGCTTGTACATCACTATTGGCTTTTGTAATTGAAAAAGGATGTGAAAATCTTCAAAATTTTGGGGATTCAATGTTGGTGATAAACTGGGACAATGGACTCAACAATGCAAAAATATATATTTGGTAATGTTGTGGATGATATCAGTCGGCTATGTCTTAATTTTTTCCAGATCTCTTGTAGACACATCTTTAGGGAAAAGAACTTAGAAGCAGGCAAGCTTTCTAAGGAAGGCCTTCTTCTAGACAAGGGTCTATGTCCTGAAACATTTTGAATATTGTCATAGATCATACATGGATACTCCATAGGCCAATCAAGGCTTGGCATAGAACTGGGCGTTTTATTTTTTATAGTTTATTTTGGTTTATTTTTCATAAGCACATATAGGACAACTTTCAAATATAGAATACTTCATGACTCACGGGTATTGGTCTTTTTCCAGTACGCTCCTTTTTGGTAATGGCTCTCCCTTAATGAGCAATAAAATAATTTTTTCCAGTGGCTATATGTGAAACAAAACTCAATTCTGTCTATTGTTCAATTTTTTGTGGTGATCCATGTTGCCATGGGTTTTGTAGAAATTATGGTGTAGATTTGCAACTGCTCGTGAAGTTTTAATAAACCTACTCTATTTCTCTATGGAATTCAATTCACAATTTATAACATCAATCACAAACATGCAATGAGAAATAACACACATGCACACAATATTTTTTCCAGGGGAAAGTAATATGTTGAAAACGCCTTGCCTGCTTGCGTTAATATGATGAATAGAAATGTATTACAATTGCTTCGCTCAACTAAGCACAACCTGAAAGTGAATAACCTATCTCTCTACTCACTAAGAATCTCTTACCCAGACTCAATCAATTTCTGGTTGTGCTTGAGCCCCTATTTCCTTGTTAATTTCTACCTCTGCTTGAGCCCTTATTTCTTTGCGCAATTCCTTGAGAAATTAGGCCCGTATTGTTATGCGGAATTTTCACAATTAAGGACAAAGGTGAACTCTCTAGGTCTAGTGGTCTAACATAGAACAACAAAAGACAAAAAGCGTAAATTTTTCCTTAGAGCAATTAGAGAATGGGAAAGAAGCCTACCTAGAATTCATCGCAATTTTCCTTTCCTCCTTGCTTGTAAGCTCTGAGTGTTATAATGAGAACCTGCACACATGACTAAAACAAGCAAAGAAACCACAATCCACGTAGCATAATCTAAAGTCTCCATTCAATGAATCAACATGGCATTGAAATACATGAGTGTAAACATAACACATCAAATATAGGAAGACAAGATACTCTTTGTATTGACAAATGTAGGAGAGAGTCTACAGCCATAAATAGCAGTTGACTTTGTAGAAGTCTCCCCAAGTTGACTTGTCATTCCTTGTCATAAAGCACACCTCAACATCAACCCTAATTCATGAATGTGATGACTCCTTTAGGCTCAAAGAAGCAACATGATGGCACAATCAATCTCCAAATTCCAACCTAGATCTTATGGGAGGCAGCAAATTTATAAGAGAAGTATGGTAGTTTAGGAATTATTATCCAATTACCAATCTAGTCTTGAGATCCACTTAAGATGGGAGGATGAGCTCAAGGGATAAGAGCTGAAGTCTCCAATATAGGATTAGATGGGATTTGAGCTCTTGTGCATGGTAAATAGTTAAAACTACCTTGGAAGCTTGGGGAAGAGGAAGCTTCATAAATATTTTTATTTTTCCCAAATTTCTAGATTCAGTGCACTTGTAGAAGGGAGCAACAAGTGTTGATCAATGTTGGTGAACAAGCATGCAACATGCACTGAATGTAGATGTTTAAAGAGGCAAGGTGCATTGGGGCTAAAAATAATGATTTTGAGCTAATAGTCCCAGAAACTCAGACTTTTTGGAGAAGTGATAATTAGGGCTTTGTGAAGGGGTTATGACAAAGTGCTTCGAGGTGTTGATTGATCCAGTTTGCAAGCCTAATGCGTTGATGTGAAAAAATGGAATGTAACATCTATTGTTTAGGAATTTCTCCGAAATGTATTGTGTAATTCCCAAGGTTGATCATCTGACTGTATGCAACACATGTACACTCAAGACTAGGCTACAACTAATGTTACATTGCCTTGGAATCTCCACCACAGTTGGGGAACTCAAATTCTCTGCATGAACTAGCTATTTTTAGGTTGATTGACCATTTAACTAGATGATCACTAAGCTTGACTGAAGTCCCACTGTACAACTAACCTTCAACTAATTCCTCCAATAGTTGGAACTAGTTTAACTGAAAACAATTTGAAATAACTGACCTTGATTGCTACAAATTAGAAATCACACATGCTTAACTAAACTCTAACTCCTCCAATTCGAATTTACTGAGTAAAATGGGTGACACGAGCCATGTCACACAAGTTAAATGTATCCAAGTTGTTTTCTCATGTGGAAATTCAAATTTTCTCAATTTAATCAAGGCAAAATCAAATTGAGAATGTGTTGCTGCATTTTTCAACGTTTTTTTACTGTGGGACTTTTATAGTATTTTTCTAGAAGGAAAGAGCTCACTTTGACTATTTTTGTAAAACTGAAAAAAATGACGGAAATACACTTTGAAGGTGTATATGTTGAATGTAATTTCGTTATAAACATTAATGGAATTATGGTTTTTTCCTTGGAAAAGTAGACCTTCAAGTTATGGTCCAATCAAATGTTTGAAATATAAATAATTGCTTTTTAAAGCTAAAAATTATAACTTGCATTGGCCAATTGTAAACTAATAATGACCAATAGGTAAATCGATTGCTAGAGTCATGCCTTAGCATTGATTAATAAACTATTTTTGAAGTTGAATATCAAATTGGTATAGGAAGGGAAGTTTAGGAAATTTTCCTTTTAATTATGGTGGTGAAGCAATGTTTAAGAAATTTATTTTCTTTTCAGGTGCCATACACACTTTGTTGTACTCTTTTTTAAAGCTTGACTAAGACGCATTGTATGAGATGGAAATGATATTTTGTGCAACACTATTACATGGAAAAAAATGTAAAGCACTGGAATACATCACAACAAAAAGATCTTTGTTGCAATGTAGTGTTTCGTGAAGGAAGAAATGTTGAATGTGAAGTGGTGGAAGAAGGAAAATTTTTGGAAGATACAATGAAGGAAATATGCCCTAGATAAAAATAAAGAAAATTTGTATTTGTTACAACAGAGGAAAATTTCCATCACATGAGAAGAAATACTATGGTAGTGTTATGTATCACATTAAGATAAAGTTTCAGGAAATGCAATATATCATGGATATGGAGATGTATTAGAAATGTGATATGTCACAAAAAAAAAAAAAAAAAAAAAAAAAAAAAAAAAAAAAAAAAAAAAAAAAAAAAAAAAAAAAAAAAAAAAGAAAAAGAAGAAGAAGAAGAAGGAAATTTTAGCAAATTTTTCAGAGGAAACTATATCTTTGAAGTGCTCTCTTGTCACAAAATAAGATCTTTGAGGAGACGTGACACATTGCATGAAGAAGAGCTTTATGCCCATGTGGCATATCATAAGAAACAAAACCTTTGCAAGATGGCTCTCACATTCCTTCTCCATCTCTTTGTAAGACCTAATACCTCAATCCACCAAAACCTAGTGATTGCATGTTGAAAGGACACCTTCAAAAATGATCCAATTCAATGTTATCCTTACATCTGTCATATAACCAAATAAATGAATCACCTCCACACCAAGGCCTTATTGGAAAACCTACTAATTAAATAGTTCTAGGAAGCTAAATCTTGCTCAAAAATCTTGTCAACACTTGGTGTTCTCCCTACATCCTTGTACATACATCTCAATGATTTTAGTAGCCACTAAAACTTTGGGCATAAGACCAATTCTAACTATATGATCGTGCACATTCCTCCCCTTTTTCCTCCCTTTTTCTAGTGCCTTCAAATTTGATTCATGCAACATTGTACAATACAATTATAACTCATGGAATCCATATGAATACCTTGTTGTCATATATTTCTAAAATGCTCCATGGCTCCCTTCAACATCCCTTTCTTGGATACAATCATAAATCCTAACACTAATTTCCATAGTATCATCATTGTAAGAGTTCCTCACCTAACCTTCGACTTAAGTTACGATATGTATTGATGTGTTTATAAAGGCGAATGAGACTAACAAACATGTTTTTGGTCCTGATTACGATGAAAAGTGGGCCTCTGTGGGAGTCTTAGAGTTTAGAAACCTAGAAAACTAAACACAAGTGTGATCATATGGGAATTGTTTTCCTCTTACTTTTTAAAGGGGAATTAATTATCTCAAGGCGCTTATTCCTATGGCTCTTTACATCACTACAATCAAAATCACCTCCCCATATGTTGCTTGAGTAATGGGGAATGTTCATCTCTCTTCACTTCAACAATGAAAAGAGAAAACAAGGCAAGATACAATGAGGGGTTTTGATTCATAGATTGTCATTAGTGATACATAAGTCTATGTGTGCACACAAATACATGACCATATGTGCTTAAATTCGAAATATGGTTAATGTGCCTTGTTACTCGGATCCTTACTCTCATATCGTCAAATGTGATAGTAACGTAACATTTTTTAATATGTAAATCATTAAAAATTAAATAAAAAGTATATATTGTATTTGCATTCTTTTTATTGATCTTAATCTCGTATATGTGTGTAATTTATTTATTTTTTCCATTGTTTAATATTCTTAAAGAAATAAAGGAATTGTGTAATTTAAATATTTATCTTTTCCAAAGGGAGAAAAATTGTAATTTTATTCAATTTTTAAAAAGGAACAAAATTACATTGTGTAGATGCTAACCACATTTTCTACAAGAAACAAAATCAGGCAATCTATCAGCTCTCATAAAGAAGTTTGGTGTTGGATAAGTGTTATGAGGAATTTTTCGTCTACGGATAATTACTAATTCCCTAGGTAGGTAGTTGTACCTAGAACAGCAGATTTAAAGCACTTATCCTTTTTCTATAGACGATAAATAAGACAAGGGAATCAAAGGACCTACTTGTTATTTCGCTTTCCTTTTGTCTCCTTTGTATGACTCATGTTACTCCTTCTCGAACCTAACTCGCTCAAAAAGTACCTGCAAGCATAAACAGAAGACAGAGAACTAATCAAAGCAAGAGATATATCGATTATAAGTAAATGGAATTAGATACATTCACACATATAAACATCATATGTCAAGATAAGCATATGGAAAAAGGTGTAAACAACTTTATTAAGTAGAAGGAAGAATTACAACCATGAATTCTGATCCATTGCCACTCTTCCAGCTTGGGTTCCAACCAACATCACATCAATAGCATAGCACTCCGGTAGCAGAACAATACTTGCTTATAATCTCAATTCTCATACCAACAGTATCTCCTTACAAATTCTCAAAGTCTAGCCCCCAATCACTTAGATGAGTGCTCAATTTATAGGCAAATGGAGGAGGTTTCATCATAAATGAGGCTATTGAATGGCCTTCCAAACTTAGAGTTAGTTTCCATGGAGGAAGAGATGAGAGGATAGGAGGTTACTTAACTCATTTCCTATCTAATTTCGAGCTCATAAGAGATGATAAGTGTGGGAATCTTCTAGATGGATCCAGAAGATAAGAATATTCCTAGAACCGTATGATGATTTCGCTCAAACTCACCCAGCGCAGGTCAAAGTGGATCTAAGTGCTCTAAAAAGCACCCTGACATGGGCCTACCTACACTGAAGCGCACTTACCCCTGACTAAGGTTGTGTTGGTCCCTCAAGGAGGCAATTCTGGAGGGGTTCAGGGCAAGAAACTCTTAGGGAAGGAGGCATTCAAAGTGGTGACTTGTCTAGGGCATGTAGCAGCTAAATTAAGGTTTGATGAGCCCTAATGGTACTAATCTGAATGATGGGAGTGATGTGCCCAAATGGATCTATAGCAGCTGCCACCCTAAAGCATGAAGTCGAAAATAATGATGTCGAGTGATATGTTTTACGATGTGATGAGGAGGTTCTAAAGTGGATGGTGACCTGCATCGATTACAATACATAATATCATGATATTTTGATTTTTTCTCATGAATCGTTGAGGGAAGGCATACCCATGCTCAACATATAAACTTTCATTACAAGTACATAGACAATTATCTACAGATATATACCCATGATAGAATGACCATCAATGTAAAGCCATTGTATGGATGATTTGGTACATTTCCTGAAATCGTAGCCTGGACTAGATCCGGGGTCTTCTATCTTGTTCAATTGTTCGCTCAAGTACGAGTCTAACCATGCGAATATGTGATATGAAGTCGAACATGGGAAGACACTGTCTAATTACCAACCAATGATGTAAGTCATTAACATACACGAGAGAAATCATTGATAATGATAATGATCCTCAAGGTACTGCAGTACATTCTATATGGTCTGAGTGGATGTTTTGATGTCAAACACCATACAAAGTCTTTCGGTCAAAGGCCAATGATGTTAACATATCGCCGGAAGCGAGAAACCTGCCATTGATGTATGCAAGTCTTAAGGTACTAAAGGGGTGTTTCTAAGTCAACTTCTTAGATAATGTGCTAATGTCGACAAGAAGCGACTCGTTGCAGGAGGGCCTTGATGGATCCCACATCAACGACATGAAACGAGTGTAATGATTTTAGAGACAGAATGTGACTGACGAAACAAGGTTCAGGAATGGTGATCATGAAAGTGAAGGTTTATGAGTATTGCAAATGATGAATTTCAAACTGAGTGACTTCTCTTGAACATCTCGACGACACTGAATGGATTGGTAGCATTGACCCAAAACAAAAGTAATGGATGGTATGATAGACCAAGGTATGATGACCATCAAACAGATAACCCAACCCAAATAGTCACAATGATGAAGTGAAAGTGTCATGTTCAAGAGTGACGCCATAAAGTGGTTTACCCCTTTTCCCATTTTCCCCAGTCATTCTTGACCAATACCTCTTTATTTTTATCAAGCTTGAGAAGGATAACATATCCTTGTTGTATAATTCCACCCTTCGGGTGAATCCGTCATTATGTGATGTTTTAACGAGTCTAGCGAAGGTGAAACTCAGTCTTGTCATGATGGACAAGTTTTTTTCTATTTAATGTTTTAACAAGTCTAACGACAATGATAACTTGGTCCTTTTCATGTTTAGAGAGTTTGAAAAGGAACAAAAATAAAACTCCACAAGTTATTTTTCGTAAATTTGTCTCTCGGGTCTGAAAAAGCATAAAACAATACAAGAGAGAACCTATTGACCATGTTCGGTCAACGTATTCTTTTTTTGTAAATAATCTATCTCAGCTCGAAAAAGGGTTAAACTTATACTAAGTATATGTCATTTCCAATCCGTTAACGAGGTGAAAAGGACAAGCGCTCGACAATATTTCCATATTTCAAGAGTCTAAAAAGAGCTTAAAGAGGACTCCAAGGGGGTTCCTTTTTCGATATTTAACAGAGCTCGAAAAAGAGATAAAAGTATGCTTTGTGGTCAAAATACAATTCACAATCTTGCACGTCAAATTCTGTAAGTCAGCTGTAAATCTGTTCAAAGCAACACCAAACGGGTTAAACATACATGTTTCATTAGTAAAAATAGGTAAATACTAAAGTTTACTCATTTAATGATCATGAAATAAACATAAAAACAAGAATTTACCATGTTATTTTCACCAATTGATATTTACCATTCAGATTGTGCTTTGACCCTGTTTTTTACCTCAATCTTCATCAGTTGATTGTGAGAGATTTTGCGGATCATTTCTCGTGTCGTCTGGACCAGGTAGGAGATCTACCCCTCCTCTTTCTTTTCATGTCATTCTTTTACTGTTCATGCATTTTTTTAGGGTTTTTAGGGCCACTAAGGTTTGAATTTTTCGTCCTGAGATCAATGCAGGCTTGCATGTCAAAAACTGCACTGGGGAGCACTCAGACAGAATGCATTCTGCACTGCAGTGTAGTGTCTCCTTGCCTGGGCTGCACTAAGCGAGTTTCACAAACTTGTTTCACCAAATTGACCCAAATTTTCTCCAGTTTTTTACATGAAAAGGATCCTAACTAAGCTTATGGTATGATTTCAAGCTTTCATCGGATCATAATGTCTATTACTTGGCGAGAAAGAGAGCATGAAGAACAAGACATGGTTGCCCTAAATGATCTGGGTACAATTGAGGCCCTCAAAAACTATAGGTTGCTCAAATACTTCAAGTTGTCCGCAATGAGGCAACAATCAGAACTATTGCAATTCCTAGTTCATGCATGGGATTGGATAGATCAGGCTTTTCACATAAGGGACAAATTTGTCCCTACTGTGATCGATGATGTTTAACTTCTTACAAGGTTATCGAGACCTGGTGCCCCCATGTCTCTTTCATTTTCTTCCCATGAAGGGGAGTCAGTGAGGGACTATGTTCGACAATTATGTCGGCTACGTACACAGCCTAGAAAGGACGAAAAGATAATCATCAAAGATATCCGTGATTTTCCTTTGAGAACAATCCTTTTCACCATCGCAAATTTGACAGGCAGTTTGACACTTCATCTGGCGAACAGATCATATGTGCAATATGCTCTTGAGTGTCTTGAGCCAACTTTATTCAATTGATGTGAGGCAGTACTTTCTTTAGTGAAAGAGCAGTTGACAAAGGTAAAGAGCAGTAAGACAAAGAACTTTAGCCATGGATCACTCTTAATTACTTTTACCTTAGAAATAATTCCATTGATGCAACCCCAGCATGTAACACTCGGTGTAGCTGGTCCTAGAGATCCACAGATGCAGCGGTGGGTTGAATTGATGGCTAGATATGCTGGTCAGTCATCGATTACATTTTCCACTGCATTCTTCAGTTGGCTCAATCGATAACACATTGTCATCAAGGAGCATCCATACTTAGGGATGGATTTTCATGGATATCTAGAGTTGAGTCTACCAGTGGGCGCTCAATGGGGTGTTATAGGTAAATTATTTTTTACCAAAATGTTTTTTGATTTTTAAGTTTCTACATGTTTTTGTGTTTTGATGTTCCAAGACTAAACTAAAATCATTCTCATGCATGCAGATGTGGGCACTGTTCGACCTATGAGGCACCAACAGGAGGCATGTGGGCCAACACGGAGAAATTTTGGGAGAGAAATTCTCCAGGATTTGGACTTGGCCGAGACACCGACAGAGTTGCAGGATCATGTAGAGAGAATGATCCTTGGTATTCTGGATGTCCGGATCGAGAAGTTAGCTATGAGGCTGCAGCGCCATACTATTGGTGTTCCAGGCCGTTGGATGTGGCTTTTACACATGATAGCCCAGGCTGTGACTTGATATCATGAGCATCACTAGGTCTACTTAGGATGTTTTTTGCATTCATTTTGAGTTTTTAGGTCAGATGACCAAACATGTGTTGGACACAAATTTTGTAAAAACTTTTAAAACATCTATCTATTTTTACTTTCAGAGTTTATATATATATGGTTATGTGCAATCCTATTCAACTAATGATGTGAATTGAAAATTTACTCTTAAATGTGTCGCAAATGTCTATATCACACATAGTTTTATAATGAGTCGGTTAATGTGTTAAAGTTTCTGGAAATATGTTGATATTGAATGTATTCAAAATTTCTTTCCAAAATACGAACTCTAAGGAACATATGAAGAATTGTTGGGCTTCGGACGGTATAAACATTTGTTAGTTGCAGTACGACGAGTTGTGAGTCCAACCAAATGATGATTCGGCGAATGCCAAGTGAAATGGCATCAGAGAGAAGTTCGATCAATGCGCTATACTCAGTGATATTGTTCGTCAATTGACCGATACAAATCCCTTGAAAACTCACTAACTTGGTACTTGGAGCGAAAATGGCCCATGCTGCAAAATATGGGTTATGCGCACTACGACTAACACCATCGGCGTAACCAACAAATGGTTCTAAAGGTTCCGATATCTGCAACAAATGCAAAGTGGATTACTTAACCACATAAAAACACTAAAAGACACACTGACACACACACATGCAATTAGAGCATATATACAAGGATTTTTACTACACTCAATTAAAAATAGTAACGTTTGAGATACAACCCATTTCAGGGCTATGACAATGGAATTCCATCATAATACACCAACTCGTAGGCACCTTTTCCCAAAACATGCTTGACGATATAAGGACCCATCCAAAGTGGTTCAAATTTTCCTGCTCCTAGTTTATCAGCTTCCTGATCATAAAGCAAGACCAAGTCGCCTTCTGAGAAGACACGAGGCTTGACATTTATGTCATATTGCGCCTTGATTTTCTTCTTATGTGCTTCGTTAGCCAATGCAGCTTCACGATAGGTTTCATCCAGATGGATAAGTTCCAAGAAACACGCTTCTTCTTCAGAAGTGTCAAGTAACAGGTCAATCACGAGTTTGAGAGATGAAATTTCACATTGTATCGAAAAGATTAACTCCAGACCATACACCAATTGAAAGGGTGCGAATCCAGTTGCATTTCTCACCAAGGTTTGATATGCCCACAAGGTAGAGTATAGGATTAAATGCCAATTTCGTTTATGAACCCCTATCATTTTTTGAAGCATTCGCTTCAGGAATTTGTTGATGGCCTCAACTTGTCCATTCGCTTGCGGATAATAAGGAGTAGAACTATCATGTGAAAGTCCTAACCCTGCAGCTAACTCAGACATCATGTGAAAATGAGACCCATGATCTGTAACTATAGCCTGTGGTACATCAAACCGGGCAACTACGTGGTTGAAAAAGAAAAGAGCAGATGTCTCGCCACTATTGTTTAATGTTGGCATCACCTCGGCCCATTTTGTAAAATAGTCAACAACGACTATAATGTACCCATGCCCCCCGACCAAGGTGGGGTTACATGTCATAAGTCAATGCCCCATTTGGAAAATGGTCCAACAGTGATGACAAGATGCAATGGTGCAGGTGGTAATCTAGCTTTACAGTCATAGATCTGGCATGCGTGACAACTTATGACAGAAATTATGTAATCTTTGAATATGGAAGGCCAGAAGTAACCAACACGGAGAATTCTTTACGTGGTAGCATAAACAGATAAGTGTCCACCACACGCACCTAAATGGAAATCATTCAAAACTTTCTCGACTTCCTCATGAGTGAGACACCTTCATAAAATCGTATCGATACCATGATGATAAAGAGTGTCTCCAACTATCATATAATCTTTGGCTTGGTATCGGATACATCGTTGTTGCGAGCGAGAGGTATCACACCAGAAAGTTTTAGTCTAAATATAAATCAATATATCTCCATACCACACGTTAGATGACGAAATTAGGAACATAGACTCATCCAGAATTGATGGTTCTGATGTTGAATCAATGGTATTCAAGGGAAGGTTGCAAAGAAGCTTAGCGAAGAATAGAGATTATTTGATTTGAATTTGATAAATTCCAAATCAAAGTCCTGCAAAATGACGATCCATTTTGAGTATTTTCCCCCCAGCAATTGACGTGACAAAATATATGTCATAGATTCGAAATGACAGTGGTCTTTCAAAGCAGGATGTAGTGGCGAAATCTCTGTACAGCTTGAACAGTAGCCAAAGCCAACTTTTTGACGTAAGAGTACTTAATTTCGGTATCATTGAGATTACGGCTCAAATAATATATCAGATGTTCAATCCCATCTTCTTCTTGGACTAAAACCATTCCAATGGTTGTATCTGCAGTGGCGAGATACAGGAAGTAGTCATTTTGATAATTTGGGGAATACATCAATGAGGCTTTAATCAAGGTATCTTTAATAGCATCAAAGGAAGCTTACGCAACCTGTTCCCAATGGAAGGGTATCCCATTTTTCAATAAACAAGTAAATCTTTTAGCCATTTCAGCTTAATTGGGAATGAACCTCCTCAAAAAGTTAGCCTTCCCTTGGAGTCTTTGTAACTGTAGTAGATTGGAAGGTGGAGGCAAGTCAAGGATTGCTTGAACCTTAAGTGGATCGAGTCGAATTCCCTCCTTAGACACTATGAATCCAAGCAAACAAATAGAACCAACACAAAACACACATTTGTGTGGATTGAGTCATATTTTGTAGTGTCGGCACCTTAAAAATATAGCTCTCAAATGTTGTGGGTGATCAAACCGCTTTCGTGAATGAGCAGGTAAATCATAAAGGTATGGTTGAAAAATATGCTTGATGTCATGGAAAGCATAATTCATCACCCTCTGGAATGTTTCCCCTATGTTCTTCAAACCAAACGGGAGTTTCCTGTAAGCGAACGTGCCCCATAGAAAAATAAAATCAGTTTTAGATTGGTCCTCTGGGCGGATATTGATTGTATTATAGCCGGAAAAAACATCCATAAATGAGAATATTTCGCATTTGGCACATTCATCAATAATCTGGTCGATAAAGGGAGTAGGATAATTGTCTTTTGGGCAAGCCTGATTAACATCCCTATAACTGACGCACACTCGTATTGTCCCTTGTTTCTTCATGACAGGAACAATATTGGAAACCAAATCAGTAAGACGAACAGTGTAAATGAAACCAGCATGAAAAAGTTTTTCAACTTCTATTTTAATAGCAGCAACCTTCTTTGGATGAACAGGATGGAGACACTATCGCACTGGTTTGACATCAGGATACATTTTTATTTTATGTTCAACTATACTAGAGTTAATTCTTGGCATCTCCTCGTATGACCATGCAAATATATCTCGAAATTCACGAAAGAGAGCACGGTAAATATCAAGTTGTGATGGAGAACAATATTTGCCAACGTGAATGTTTTCTAAAATGTTAAGTTTGGTCGAAATATTGATAGAAATAGTTTATTCGATATTTGACAGGTTTCACTCGAAATCTGTTGTATCTATGAAAATAGAATTCGAAAGAAAATCGACAATTGAAGGGTGATTAAGTTCATTTGAATAATCTTCTACGTGATCTAGAAGATGGGAACGATGATGATAATATTCCCATGGTTCTCCTTCCATCATCATTGATTGGATGATTCCTACATCAATAGAAAATATACGTGAAAAAAGGATCGGAGGAAGTACCATATTCTAATGAACGATCTACCCATACAATTGAAAAAAATGGATTTGGATTTGCTGCACAAGCCAGAAAGATTGATTGCTATGCTAGTTCGATAGGGCTTAGTGGCATGATTTCATTACGACTATCAACTTCAAAGCTATTGGTAATCTTCCTTAAGTAAGATGAAGTGGAAGATATCATGTTGCAAGTCTCAACTTTTTCCACTTCCGCCAAGTTTGATGGTGATGGTAGTGAAAAAGTACCCATTAGGGAAGGATATTTAAAGAGACCTACACCAATGTTTTGAAGAGATAGCGGGGGTCTGTGTACCAGCAGAATGCTTCCAGTAGCCGGTGAACTAGAGGCGAAGAAGGCGAGTTGATAGATAACTATGATTCCACCCTTATTAGGGAATGCAATCGTACAAAAGTATGTTGAAACCACAGAAGCCATCGCATAAACCCATTTTCTTCCTAGTAAAATGTTGTAGTCAAGGGGTCCGTCAACAACCTCAACTTCAACAATTACTATTTTGCCTCCTAGTTCGGTTTGCAGATTACTCAATATTCCACAAGGCGTATATGTGCTTCCGTCAAAAGATTTTAACGTTGTTGGTGAACATGACAAAGGCGGTGAGCCAAGTGTTTTCCAGTAATTCATAGACATAATACAACTAGATTTCAATGAACATGTTTATTCAAGGAACTTACTCGAACCAGGAATGCTAATTGCGCTAGTAACAATGGCGTATAACCCACATGGATGAAAACCACAAGATTGAAACCAGTTGGATCGATTCCACCAATTGCTGGCAACAAATCCTGCTTTTGGGAGGGACAGTTCTTAAGTACCTCAAGTGTAGACATAACAAAAGGTGATTGAGCCAAATCTTCTACTATGTTATAGTTCTGTGCAGCTCAAGCTCGAGGGTTAAATGTCGATTTATGTACAACTCCCTTAGGCAGTTTTATTGTTAACTTTGGTGCAATAGGTGGTGTAATGTTGATGAACCTGGTTATTCGACAACGATGGTTGATTTCCATAATCTTTACTTCATGTTGACACCAAAACTTCAATTTTAGGCTTAGAGGCGGATAACATAAGCACTTGGGAAGTGGAAGCATGATCTGTAGCAACCATATTTGTCTCTGGTTTTGGAAAAGGATCAGTTAATACCGCAAATGTATTAGAAGTCTCCATAAGCTTTGAGACTTCAGAATGGTGAGGACAATCTCACATAAAATGCTCATCGTTACAGATCAAACACATGTAACGAGGTTTCCTAGCCAAAGGAGAGGAATCAAATGATTTCTCTTGAGGGGAATTATTTTGTTTCTTCTTGTTTTTCCTCTTATTCTTACTTCCTAGTTTCTTTTCATTCTTGCCCTTGTCAGATGACATGACATTGATTTCGGAAGTAAGAGTGTTATTAGGTGCATTTGTAGTTTGATTGAAAATGGCAAGTCTTTAACCAAATGGTCTGCCTGTCGTTTGTTTTCTTGAAGAACCAATCACACCATCATCGGCAGGAGAGTCCTTACTTGATGGTGGAGGAGGAACAATGAAAGTTGGTCAGGGTGCATTCGAGATCTTGTCATAGAGTGTGCCATATTGTGTATAAATTAAGTCCAAATATTGGGCACAAACAATTACTTACTCTTCAGTGACAACTCCACCTTTCGCCACATCCTCAGTGATAGATGGCAGCAAGGATTTTATAAACCACTCAGCTAGAAGCTGATCAGTAACATAATTTTTAAACCTTCGACAACGATGACACCACTCATGAATATGATCAGAGATATGAGTAGTAGTAGTTTGTTTAAAGTTCGTTAATAGTTCCGTTCCAGTCTCATATCATATAAGTAACTGGAAGTGGGTTTAAAATGTGGTAGCTAAGGCAGTGAAGTTATCAAAAGAAGCTCATGGTAACTCAATGTACCACTTCGCAGTCGGACCAGTAAGCATTCTTTGGAAAATACATAGTCTAACAGAATCATCATTCAAGGAGTTTGATGAACACCATAAATAAAAAGTCATGACATGTTTGGACAAGTCTTCTCCAGGGTTTCCATTGAATTTCAGAATATTGGAAGGTGACTTATGAGGAATCACTATCCACCAAGGTGCATAATGAATTGGGTCATTGGTGAGTCGGTTTAGATCTCGTAATTCAAGTGTTGCAACGAAAGGCAACTGTCTATTGAGGTCAAGTTGAGCATATCCAGGGTAAGATGGGATTTCTTGGGCAATAGGCCTTTGCATACTAGCATAAGGCATCTGCTGCTGGAAACCTTGAAAAGGGTAAATTTTTTGAGAAAATCCGGCATAAGGTTGTTGTTGAGCACCAGGATACATTTGTTGTTGTCCAATCCTAGCATAGGTTTGTTGACCAGGACCTAGATAAACTTGTTGCTGACCAAACCTAGCATAAGCTTGTTGTCCAAGTCCATGTTGAGGTTGGTATTGTTGGAATTGTTTTTGTTGATATTGGGGCTACCAAGGCTTTTGAATCAACTGATGTTATTGTTGGTACAATGGTTGTTGATTTAACGGTTGTCGTTGCCCACAAATGTAAGGTTGACTAGGTTATGAATACACTAAACCAGTGTAAGTCTGAGTCATCCCAGTAAAAGGTAAACTACCCTAAAGTTGTTGGACTCCAGACAAAAGTGGTTGTTGTAAAATTGCTTGAGAAGGTTGGATCTGTATACCTGAAACTTAGGGATCTGAGGTTAAAGGACCATATTTCACGGGTTGAGATACAACAATCTGAGCTTGTGACTGCAATAAAGCTATAACAACAGGTGTTGTAGGTATGGATGAGACAGATTGCATAGGTCGTGATGGATACACAAGCCTAGGTTGAACGGGCATGGTTGATTGCCACTGATAGACATTCATTCCAGGCTGACCTAAAAAAGACGACATACCGACATATGGTTGCCCCCTAGAAAATGGAGGATAAGGAGAATGTGCATATTGTTCTCCGTATAGGGTTGTCCAGTGTAAAGCGGATACATAGGATGGTAACCAGATGAACCAACTTGATATGAAATTGATGGGACCAGCTGTTCAGTATCAATTAATGAAGAACCAGATAAAATTCCAGTAGAGGACATTGGTGAAGACTAAGGGCTAGAAGCAACACCTGAGTGGGTTCCTGATAAATATTGGTAACCCGAAAGGACGGACAGAACACCATACAAGTGTGTCTCAGGTGTCATAGTAAACATCGAAGAGGTTGCGACAGAATATTTTGTCGTAGTTGTAACAGATGGTACAGTCTGGGATGTTGACTCTGCCATAGTCAAATGTCCAAATAAGTTTCCTAATGAATCAACTGGTGTCTGAAAGTAATTAGGATCAAAAGGAGCAATAAAATGAGGAGCATGAGGATACAGATAAAGTCCAGTTCCAAAATGGAATGGAGTTCTGGGTGATTCTACCTCAAGTTCCTCTTCTATCAAAATCAAACCAGTTGGAAGAATTTCACCGTCTGGTCCATAATAGATTTCTGGTATTTATTGCTGAGGTAAAGAGGAAGTCTTGATAGTTACCGATGTTTGAGGATGTACTGGTCGATCTTCTTCTGGTAAGGTAACAACTTCTGATTGTTAAACCTCAAGATCCAAATGTTCTGGTAAAAGAACAAGTTTGGGTTGGGCTTAGTGAACAATTTCTGGTTCAGAAGTAACTTCTGATTGAACAATGATGGGTTCAAGATCCACTTCTAGTTGAACAGATTCAGGCTCAGAAGTAATTTCTTGTTGAACAACTTCAGATTGAGAATCAACTTGTTGTTGAAAAAATTGGGTTAGCGTTTCACTAGATTCAGTTCTAGTTTCCTCAGGTAATTGTGGAGATTCCACTTCAGTAACAGATGTACCAATAACTGTAGGAGTAACTAGGGTCATAGTACTTATCAGTATAGGTGTTTCTGGTAATTCAGATGAAGAACCAGAAGCTTGTGAAGTGCTGGATCCAGTCAAACAAGATCGCCTCGACTGGATAGGTGTAGCTTTGGGTGGTAAAGGTGGTTTACTCGATGCTCTTCGCGAACGACGAGGTAAGGGTTGATTTTCCTCCATGATTGTTGATTGATTTTATTATAAAAAGAAATAAACAAAAAGGGATAAGCTAGACAAAAAGGTTTACCAAGCAACTGTGAACTGTAAAATACCTCCTGGCGAACCAAGAAGTACAGGCAGTCAATCTCCCTGAATGTTGTGTTCGATGTATCACAGTGTACAAGGCGGCCGACTCAGTTACCTAAGGATGGATAACAACCCAGTGTTGTCCTCCTATATATACCTGAAAGTACGTGGAGGCTCAATCCGTATTAGCGCTATCTAATGCGAAACCACACAGTGAGCATTCCCATATACTTTACGTACTGTAACACCGCCCTATATACCCGAAGGTACGTGGACAAGCTACAATATACTTATGTATGTGGAATAAGGTATCACACTCAGAATGTATCGTAGACAAGTTAGTGGCAGCTGCTATGTTTTACGACGTCGGAACACGTCTCTAGCCTAGAACCTCTAAATGTTTTGCATTAGGTGACAATGATCCATTAGGTTAATTGATGTTAATTTTAAGTTGACCTTGATTAAGAATTTGCCTTTCAAGGTTCACCATGTGATGTATTTTCAATTCCTAGAATGCAACTAATATAATAAGCTTCCTTTTCATTCAATTTTGACAATGAAAACCTTAGCTAATAGGGATAGAGAAATCAGATTCTCGTAATCAAAGAACAAAGAGCACATCTAATGCAATTTCCCTAAATTATTCCTATGAGCACACACAAACTTTTTTAATGCATAATGCAAGTTTTATTCTCAATTCCCTTAATGTTGTGAAGAACAAAAGGAAACTGATACACATACAATCAATAAATCCTTTTGCAAGAACGAAGAATTTACGACAGTTCTGTTTCGAAAGAAATGAAGAATTTTACGACACTTTCTTTTGAACAAAGATTAATCAACTATAAACTAACTTTGACAATGAATTGATAGTGATAAAGAAATCATTTAAGAAACACTAAACAATCAAAGACAAAGTAGGGTTGGCAAAGGAAACACAAATTGATTTCAGAGACACAAGCATCATTGGCCTTTTAACAAGCAGAAACATAAGGAAATTTGGCAAAAAATCAACTCAAAGGAGGGATTTTTGTTCTAAGGAGGATCAGTGCAGCCTTGAATGGGAGACAATGTGCTTCAGAGCACTGTCCTCAAGCCAAGGGTGCCTTGCAACACTCTGTCTCTACACCAAACCTATTTTGGTGCCAGAGAGGCCATCTTATGGGCTTACAAGCACAATTTTCACAAAAAAAAAACACTTGAAAAAGGATGAAAGAAGATCAATGGAAGTAAGTAAGGTCTACTAGAGTGTACTAGGATGAAGGTAAACTACCTGGAATGATGATCTTTTGCCAACATAGTCACTAATTTGTTATGAGGAATTTTGCATCTACAGATAAATATTAATTCCCTAGGTAGGTAGTTATACCTATAACAACATATTTAAAGCGCTTATCCTTTTTCTATAGACGATAAAAAGACAAGGGAATCAAAGGACCTACTTGTTCTTTCGCTTTCCTTTTGTTTCCTTTGTATCACTCTCATCGCTCCTTCTCGAACTTAACTAGCTCAAAAAGTACCTGCAAGCATAAATAGAAGACAGAGAACCAATCAAAGCAAGAGATCTATCGACTAGTAGCTGGAATCAGATACATTGTTTGGTCTTTACTTACTAAGGTAAGTTAAGCTCTTAATTCCTTTATCAACCTGGAAAATTACACTTAGAGGTACTCATCTAATGTATATAGATCTAGAAGGATCTAAGGTTCTAATGATAGCCTAGTGAAATGAAATTAACAATGCTCTCTTACAAGAGGTCCTTCCTTGTCTTTTCAAACACTTGAGCATCAATTTAGATGAAAACAAATCTAATGAAATTCTGATTTCCTAGGTAACAAAAACAAAGTATTAATGACTGGTTAAAAATCCTATCATTCCCTTACAAGAATCTTGCTCAATAGAATCCTTTCCAATCCTTGGATCGTAACAATTCAAAGCAATTTCAACGCCTAACTAATCCAAGCAACAAATAAGATAAGTAACGTTGCAAACCAATGAAAGTTGAATCCCTTACAATAATCACTTATCTAACTGCAAATTGAATTTAACAATTACAAATCTAAATCACTTGAGAATCAAACCATGAACTATCTTTGAAATTAAAGCCAATAAGCAAATATCGAAATTATGCAACAACAAGCATATATATCAATCTTCAAGATTAGTATTGGTTGAGTCCTTTGACAAGGATCTTTTCACAACGAATGCAAATCCTTTCCAATTAACAACTTCAATCATATAAGCTTCCTTACAGCACATAAAATAACCTCTGAATTTTAAATCTATCTATGCAACTAGTAAAGAAACTTGAAGACAGAGTGTACCACTGTAGTGATGAGGGCCCTTCAACACTTCACAAGCACATTGTAAAACGATTAAGAAGAATATGACTATTGGATCTGAACACATAAACTCGATCGTGAAGTCTATATTAAGTCTGAAATTAAAAATGCATAAACTGTACTTTCATGTGTCCAAAATCTAGCAGAAACATAGTTTTTCCTCCTAGGTTATTTATCACAAATCCTATAACAAAAGAAGTTATTCCTACTCCATATTATCCTAACAAAATTCTATTAATTACATCCAAGAAGGTCGAAATTGGATCAGTTCCTACATTTATGCAAAAATTCTCAAATAGAAATTATTTTGTTCACAAAATCTAGAAATTTTGCTGAAGTGGTTGGGTTTGACTAGCGTTGACCGAACACCTATTTTCTTCAAATTCGAAAGTGGATAGGTAATCCACCATCCATGTAAATTTAGCTTCATGCCCACAACCTTCAAATTCACCAACCTGTTATGCAACATGTCAAACCATGGAGCAATTACAAGAAGTTACAACTTCTTGTGATTTTAGGGAAAATGTCATTTTTAACACAATAATTTCAAAAACTAATTTCAAGCTAAAAACAATGATAATGACATCATATCATTTAGTTTCTAAGGATTATAGCTGGAATATGAAGGTTAGATGGTCAAAAATGATAATCAAAAGAGGATTTTTAAGTGAAATGGACAGTCATAATTTGATACCAACATTCCCCCAAACTTAAGATTTTGCATGCCCTCATGCAAATGAATTCTAACTTGTCAAATTCTGCCTTCTACCTCTGCTGCTTGAAGTAAAGCAATGATGTTAATTTGGGCTTCATACTCTGTCTTCAAGATTTGATACTTGGTTTTAATTGCCTTCTTTTGCTTTTGAAGTTTATAGGCCTTCCTACATATTTGCATTTTATAAGCTTTGAGTTTCTTAACCTTTTTTTTCAAATTTTCATTCTCATCTTGAAATTTCTTGCTTTGTATTTTGAGTGTTTCATTTTCTCTTTTCACCACTCTTTCCAAAACTTCTGATTCCATAAGTTGCTGTTGTAATTTCTCAACTTTCCTTTCCAACTTCCTTTTCTTCTTTCCGGAGAATTTCTTCTTGTTGTTCCTTTTCCTTGTCTTTTATTTCCAATCCTTGTATGTAATCATACTAGGGTTGTTGTAGAATGTCATCTTCCTCCACCATTTTCCCTTTCTGAGCAAACTTAGTCTTTCTGGACTTCCTTGTGTAGGTAGTAAATTTTTTATCCTGTTTAGCTTTATCAACTTCCTCTCTTACCATTTTTCTTGTCTTGACACTGCTGCTGGATGGAACAGAGATACTTTGTCTGTACTCTGAAAAGTCTTCCTCTATAGCATCTACATCAATCAATAGTTTTGCATGTTGTTTCCCTTCCTTTAAATTCTGTTGTTCTTCCTGTGAATTTCGTTGCTTTGCTTGCTCCTCATCTGCTATAAACTCATTAGTCATCAAGAATTTCTTCCATGTCACACTTATCTTTTGCAGTTCAAACTCAATCAAGATTTTTACCAAGCCATAATGATATAAACTCCTATCCTTGTTTTTTCTTTGTTTTTGTATGGTCTTAGACATCTTAGTTAAGCTTTGCAAAAGAAAATAAGGCAAGCTTATAGCACAGTCCCCTCTTAGATGCATTAACAGTTTGATATGATAAAGAAATACAATGATGTATCTTCCCTCACAAGTTATAAATTTTGAATGACATAGACTATTTCATCCCATGGATGAATGAGCCAACTCCTAGGAATCCCTAATTTCCAGTTAACCGACGATACCCTTGTCCTGTATATGAAATGTGTCCATGTTTTCTCCTTGAACTGCTTTTTTTTAAAATACTTCTCCCCTTCTGGGCTTATGCCTATTGCTTGAGCAATTGTGTCTTCTGAGACCCTAAAAGACAAGTTTCCTATAATGGCCCTCTCTCCAGTGAATGAAGAGGCAAACTCCCTTGCTATTAGCTCATTGTGCCCATTGAATGTTTCTAGGAATGTCAGCCATTGTTTTTCCCTAAAAATGTCTATGCACTCCTTATGAAATTTGCAAGGGTCAAATTGTTCTGACTTTGTTCTGTTTACCATGAGAGAAATTTTTTTACCTCCAGTTACCCTGTGTTGAAAGAAGAATTTACAGTTGTAAAAAAAAATACTGCATTTTCCTTATGCTATAAGAAGAATTTTACCATAATTGTGATAAGAAAACTACCTGAGCCTAAGTGCTATGTGTGTCTCTCTTTTAGTGGAGGACGTTGTCAATTAAATTTGAATGCCCTTCAACCGGTTTTGTAGAATCTCCCCTGTGTCGTGGCCCTCTTACTCGTATGTTGACACTGTTATTGTCAATATACTCGTAACGCTATACTCATACGTATCTCAGAGAGGATTTCTTTTTAATCTTCATAATGTTAAACAACTCTTACCAGTCACTAAGAGAAATTTGCAGCGTTCTCTATAGGTTCGGACTCCTACCTACACTATGTGATAAATACAACTTTTACTTCCCTTTTCAACACAGCGGTTTCATTCATAATGAACCTTACTGCCTCCATACAGCACTTGATTATGCAACGAACCCTCGGTCCCTTCACGCAACATATACTTCAATGATAATCCTTCAGTTCCTTACACTGTGATTTTGAATGACGTCCTGAGCAGTCTTCGCAATAGTCTTTGAATGATGAAATTGGGTATGGTGCAAGCCCTTTGCTAAAATCGTGAGGGCTACAGATCATTATGGCGTCTTCAAATCGTGAGGGCATCGGGTCATTATGATTTCTTCGAACTAGCCATTAATCCTTATTATGATAACATACCCTTTGTCTATCAAATATTTTTTATGTTCTAGATTTAAAAAAAAATAGGTTGAAAACCATAAAAATTTATAAATCCTTCATCTTCGTGACCTGATCCCATTCTTCAAAATTAGGATCCGTAGCTACTAATTGATGGCTTCTAATCTGTAGTTGTTGACTTAATTGGTTTTGAGTATGCATGCTTAGTTCTAGTAGGTTTGTTGGTACTGACGACCATAGGTTGAAGGTTGAATTATAAATGTATGTGTAGGATAAAAGATAGGCTTTAAGGATCAAGTTTAGGGATATGTACAGGATAGAAAATAGGACTAATGTAATTAGAAATGTATGTACAGGATAGAAAATCTAGTTTTTAAGAGTAGGAATGACTCCTACAGGATATAAAAATGGGCATGTATGATATAGGATAGGCTAGATATTAGAAACTAAAATCAATAATCATCATAAACCACTATTTAAAAATTGGAATTAATAAAAGAAATTAAAAGTATTAAAATGAAAATTCGTACAACCCTCTGATATTTCTTTGTTTGGAAGCTAGCTTTTGTTGTTTGATATGTTCAAGCATAGCAGAATGTGATGGTGTCCATTTTTCTCTTAAGTTTAGTCTCTTTCTTCTTAGGTGCAGTCAAGTCTTCTTCTTTGCAATCTTCTTCTTCTTAGGTGCAATCTTCTTCTTTGTAGATGCAATATTCGTCTTAACAGATCCCATTCTGATGATGTGCATAGAATAGGTCCCTTTTCTGAGAATGTGAATTTGTATATAACAGGTCCCTTTCTAAGAAATTGTATATAACAGGTCCCTTTCTAAGATATGTTCTGAGTTTAGAATTTGATCAAATCCTTTAAAAAAAATATTGAACAACAATCATATACTTTTTTAGAATCCATTAGAAAATGTAAAGACAAATCTCTTCCTCTGCTAGAGATGAAATTAGGGAGATAGAAAAGCATGAACAGATTCCGACTTTCTTCTCCCCTACTGATGATTTGACTTGTCCTCAAGACATGTTTCTTTGAGAATGCTTTTATTTTGAAATTCAAACTAAAGAAAAAGGAATTCTTACAAGCCAATTGCTTGGTTTTCTCGTAAGAATTCCTTCTTAGAGTATGCCATATCTGGTTTTCATATCTAAACATTATTATTATTATTATCAGTATTATTATTTTATTTTATTTTAACTTTAAAGAAGAGAAAATAAATGGTTAGGGCTTAGATATTACAGCTAACTATTGTACTATCTGTACCTCCTTTTGTTGTGATATTGTCTCCATGAAATCTTGTTTGCTGATAGGCTTATGATAGATCTTTAGCCTGTGTCCTTTTACTAGATATGTTTGTTCTTTCTGGTCAATTGTGGTTAGTTTCACTGATTCATTCTCAAAGACTTCAATGATTTCATAAGGGCCCATCCAATGGGTTGTAAATGTGGCTTTGTAGTATATGAATTTTGAGTCAAAGAGTAATGCAAAGTCACCAAATTGAAATTCTTTCTTCTTAATTAACTTATCATGTCATTGTCTCCTTTGATGTTGTGTCATTGTTGTCATTTCCACTACTTGTCGTATCATCTGGTAGATTAAATTCCTGCCATAAGAGTAACCATCTGGTGATCCTGCCATTAGTAATAGGTTTGTTCATTAAGTATCTAATGACGGAGTCGTTAGTGTGAACGAGGACTTCATATCCAGTTATGTAGTGAGGAAATTTGTTCACTGCATGTATGATTGCAAGCATTTCCTTTTCCGTTACTGTGTAGTTGAGTTCAACAGGAGTCAAATTTTTACTGATAAAGTAAATGGCATATTTTAAAGCATCTTCTTTCTGGCCTAATGAAGCCCCTACTACTGTATCGGATGCATCAGTTGAGATGTGAAAAGGTAAATTCCAATTGGGTCCCCTTAAAACTGGAGTAGTGCTTAGTTTCTCTTTTAGTTTCTCAAAAGCATTTTGACAAGCCTCATTCCAATTGAAGGATACATCTTTTGGAAGAAGTTTAAACAAAGGAAAAGCTATCCTACTAAAGTTTTCAATAAATCTCCTATAATAGCTTGCATAACCAAGAAAGCTTCTGACATCTTTTTGATTTGTTGGAATTGGAAATTCGACAGTAATTTGTATTTTGGTTTGATCTACCTTGATTCCCTCGGGAGAAATATGATGTCCTAAGACTATTCCCTCATTTATCATGATATAACATTTTTCATTGCTTAAAGACAAGTTTGTTTCTATACATCGTTGTAAAACTTTCTCAAGATTTTGCAAAGAATTGTCAAAGGAATCACCATATACTGAAAAATCATCCATATATACCTCAACACATTCATGGACCAGATCAGCAAAAATTGCTAATACTACTCTCTGAAATGTTGTTGGAGCATTGCACAAGCCAAATGCTAGTACATTGTAAGCATATATGCCCCAGGGACAGGTAAATGTTATTTTGTCTTGGTCTTTTGAGACTATGTTGATCTGATTGTAGCCACTAAAACCATCCAGGAAGGAAAATGACATTTTTCCATCTAATATATCCAAAACTTGGTCAATAAATGGTAGTGGAAAATAGTCTTTAAGGGTGGCTTTATTCAGTTCTCTATAGTCAACACAAACTCGTCGCTTACCATTTTTCTTGGGGACTATTACTAGTGGAGATACCCATTGACTGTCGGAAATGGGGTAAATGAACTTTACTTTTAGTAACTTCTGCAATTTGTCTCTTACAATCTCTTTGAGCATGGGGTTCATCTGTCTCTGTGGCTACCTCACTGGTTGAATACTAGTGTTTGTATAGATATGGTGAATGCAATTTTCTGGGTGAATTCCTTGCATGTCATTGTAGTCCCAAGTGAATGCCTTTTGGTATTTGGTAAGCAAATCAAGCAATTTCCATTCCTGAGATGTTTCTAGAGATGCCCTAATGTTCAATGTTTTTCCTGGGCTGATTTCTATAGTCTTGCTTTGTGTGTTTGTAATGGAGTTGATTGGAAAGATCTCTTCAAATAATGTTTTCAGAGAATACATGGTACAAGTCTCCTGAAAGCTTTGTGCCACTATTTGATTTGCAACAGTGTATTGTTCATTTCTCAACTCCTCTGAAACATCAAGTTGAGAGATAAACATTTCCACTAAATCTTCATTATTGTTCTCCCCGATATCATACATTTGATTGATGCTTAAAACAAAGTATATTTCTTCCTTATCATTGTATTTGTCATCTATTCATAGGTTTTGAGTTACTATTGGAGCTTGTGCTGATGGGTACAAGGTATGTTGTTTTCTCTCTATGCCTCTAGAAATGATCATGTTACCAGATCTACACCTAATGAATGCATCACCAGTTGCCAACCATGGTTTGCCAAGTATGAGTCAGTGTCCTCCTCAATTTGATTTTGGCTAGAGTACTAAGAAATCAACTAGATATTCCCAAGAGTCCAGTGAAACAATTATGTCTTCCAGTATCCCTTCAGGAACGACTTTAGAGTGATCTGCTAATTCCAGAACAATTAGGGTTGACTGTAAATTTGTTAGCTACAAAATTTTCATTGTGTCCAATGCCATTGCATTTATTGCAGCTCCTAAATCAATCAGAGTGTTTGGAATTGAAATTTTGTTGATAATTGTTGTGACTCTAGGTATGCCTAGGTCAACATATTTTTCCATGGAAATGATATTTGACATCAAGCCAGCTAAATTCCCAATAACATGTATTGTTTTTGGATCAAATCTTTTCTTTGCAAGCTTTTTGAGACAGAGCCCTTTAATGGCTTTGGTATAAATCGGAATATCCTTGATTTCCTGGAATAATGGCATTTTGACATACATATTTCTTAATTCATCAAGAACATCGAATTGTGGCAATGGTGTGGGTAATTTTGGTTGAAGTAATCGTTCTAGAAATGGAGGTGATTGTAGTGTTTTGATTTGTTGACCCTATTCTAGATTGTTTTGTGTTGGGTCATTTTGTTTGCTGCATGTTGGTTTTTCTTTTTCATCAATTTGACTCTCTTTTTGTGATTGCGTTGGAACGGGTGGAGGTTTTTTTTGCAGAGTTCGACCTGACCTTAGTTCAATGTTTTGCAATGGTAGAGTTGGGTACAATGGTCCCTCATCTATGATGTAAGCTGGTTTATCTATTTGATTGTTTGGGTTAGCTATAGGTTGAGCTAGTAGTTGTGTGGGTTTAGGAGGTTGGTTGGATGGAAATTGTAGTTGTGGTGAATTTATTTATGGAGGAGCAGGTAAGATTTGTTTAGGATTTTGTTGTTGATAAGCAACTGGTTGCTAAGGGTATTGTTGTGGATATGGCTGAGAATATTGTTGTTGATAGTGTTGGGGATATGGCTGAGCAAATGGTTGTTGATATTGTTGAGTTTTTTGTTGACTAAACTGCTGAGGATAAGAATATCCTTTCCATCCTTCTTATGGATAAGTTTGCTACTATTAATTAAACCAATTTTGCCAAGGCATAGGAACATTCCAAGAATTTTGAACAGACATGTTATAATTTGTTAGATTTGGATTTTGATACATACCTGGGGGTCTTGGCTGCCATGGCCTTCTAGGTCCCATGAAATACATGTTCTCCATGTCTACATTGGCTTCCAAATTATAATTTTGCAAAATATTCATCTTTGTGCAATCCTTAGTGTCATGATTTTCTAGACAAAACCCACAACTCTGCACATTATCTAAAGGACATTCTTTCAAAGCATGTTTTCGTCCACATTTGGGACAATATATAGATAACTCTTGTTCTTGTTCATCTTGTATTTTTTTTTTTTTTAAAGTGTCTATTGATTCCCCAAGGTGCTTAAAAGGTATGTTTTGAAATCTTCAAATAGATTGCCTAGTTTAGCGCAGTGATATTTCCTGAGGCAGATTTAGTGATCTTAGATGTCATATCTCTTTTTCCATTTCTTGCCCTACTTCTGGAGTACTTTTGACACAAGTCAGCTATCTCATCAAAAGGTAAATTAGAAATGTCCCCTTTATCCATGAGATTGAGGTCATCTAGATACTCATCCCGGATGCCCTTAAGAAATATTATTCAAATAAGATCAACAAACATGGTTCTATGTTTTGATTTTTGTAGATTATATGAGAATATTTCCAAGTATTCCTCTAAGGTCTCATCTTCTTGTTGATTCATTCTAAATATGTCAACTTTAGAATCTTTTGATCGACAGTAAGGTTGATACTTCTTCAAAAATATTTTTCTCATGCCATCCCAATCAGTGACTGAATGTTCACCTAATCCCATGAACTACCTAAGTGTTGTTGCTTTTAATGTAGCAGGAAAAATTCGAAGTCTATGTGCATCATCGGTATATCCATAGGTTCGGCATACTATGTCAAATTCGAACAAAAACGAATCAGAGTCTTCATATGTCGTACCATAAAAGTTTGGTAATACAGATGGCGGTATATTTTTCATTTTAATTTCTTCATCCATATACTCTCCTCTATCTTGAATTGGAAATTTAAATGTGGATTCCTCTACCTCTGGTGGATTTTAATCTCCTCCAAACAGAGTATCATTTCCTTGTTTTTCTTCATTTTCTCTCTTTCTTCTCCTTTCTTCCATTTGTCTCTCATATTCTCTTATTTGTTCTGCAGTAGGTCCTCTAGATCCTCCATCTTCAGCCATTTTGTCTTGTCTAAGGTTTCTATCTCTTCTTCTTGTTTTAGTTATTGAGGGACAATCTATTCAAAGATAGGTTGTTGGATTCTTGTACTACTCTCTTTTAGTTTCCCTACTGTAGAAGTCTTAGGTGTATATCTTTTTTTTGCCTCATGAGCTAGTAGGATTTGTCTTTCAATGAGAGTAAGTCTTTGGCTTGATCTTTGTTTTTCCTCAAGTGTTTCCACAATAACTATTCCAGTTGGTGTTGTGTGCTCAATGTTTTCTAATGGTTCTGCTCCTAATGGTGGGTTAGTTGTTGGTTGGGGGGTCTTTTTGAATCTTCCTTTCTCATCCCTAAACCTAGACATAAATGAACATGAATAAAAATTAAATTTAAATCTATGCTTTTGTTGTTTTGTTGATTTTAAGTGTTTTTTTTAGATTTTTTCTAAATCTTTCTAGTTGCACCTCCCCGACAACGACGCCAAAATGTTTGGTATTTTCTTATTAAATTAAGTTAATCTCTTAATTCCTTTCTCAACCCAGGAAAATACACTTAGAGGCACTCATCTAATGTATATAGATCTAGAAGGATATAAGGTTCTAATGATAGCCTAGTGAAATGAAATTAACAATGCTCTATTACAAGAGGTCCTTCCTTGTCTTTTCAAACACTTAAGCATCAATTTAGATGAAAACAAATCTAATGAAATTCTGATTGCCTAGGTAACAAAAACAGAGTATTAATGATTGGTTAAAAATCCTATCATTCCCTTACAATAATCTTGCTCAATAGAATCCTTTCCAATCCTTGGATCATGACAATTCAAAGCAATTTCAACACCTAACTAATCCAAGCAACAAATAAGATAAGTAACGTTACAAACCAATGACAGTTGAATCCCTTACAAGAATCACTTATCTAACTGCAAATTGAATTTAACGATTACAAATTTGAATCACTTGGAAATCAAACCATGAACTATCTTTGAAATTAAAGCCAATAAGCAAATATCGAAATTATGCAACAACAAGCATATATATATCAATCTTCAAGATTAGTATTGGTTGAGTCCTTTTATAAGGCTCTTTTCAGAATGAATGCATGTAGGAATTTACAGGGTAAGTTCCTCAGACAGAACACCAAAGGACACCGCTCACAAACAGATCACAGATCAA
>APFE030989732.1:98606-190979 GCA_000404065.3 Pinus taeda
GTTTCTGATTGCTTTCGGGCCGAGAGGACTGCTCTGTTGTGTTCGGAGCATCTGTTTCAGTGAGGAACCCCTTTCGTTTCACGCGAAAAGGTTTCTGGTAGCCCTATCTGCGTCATTTTTAAGATCTGGAGGTATACAGTCTTTATTTGCAGTTTACTGTTATTTTCTCTCTGCTTATTTCGGTTTCGGTTTATTTAGTTTTTTTTCTACCGGATCTATACCTTTCATTTCTGCGTATGCTCTTTGCCCTGCGACTCTGTGTGATCTGGGCAAATCAGAAACAGAAAGGAAGGATTTTTTTCTCATGCGTATGCTCTTTTCCCTGCACCTTAGCGTGATCTCGGAAAATCAGAAACATTGAGAAAAATATTTAGTTTTTCGACTAAAGCTAAATTTTTTTTAAATATTTAGCTTTTTGGGTAAAGCTAACTTCGAGCCATAAGGTTCGTTTTTCTTTGCATGTCCGTGTTGGGTTTTGTGTTTTGTGTTTGTTGTGTTTGTTAGGGAAAAAGAGGTTTCTCAGAGCAAGCAATCGCAAACCAAAGGCCCCCCCCCCCTCTTCTCTCTCTCTCTCCCCCCTCTTTCTCCTCTCCTCTCAAATTTTGTATAGATCAATTGGTTCAAAGCTATTTTAAGAGAGTAGAGGTCTTGGGTTCAAATCTCCATTTTGTGGGGGCGTTTTTTTTTTCATTCCCGCACATTCGCGCACTTTGCCGGTGACTTCAACAATTTTGTTTTTCAAAAAGCCATAACTTCTTCATCCGGAAGCCTTTTTCAGAGCCGTTTTTTTTAAAACAACCTAATTTTTCGAGATCTATCCATTGGAACACTTACTTTCAGCATCTTCAGCTTCATTGTTTTTTAAAATGGAAAGTCCATGCCAAGTCATTCTTGACAGCACTAAGTACTTCCAATGGGCATCTTACATGGAAGATTTACTTAGAAGTAAAGGTCTCTACAGAATAGCCACGGGCCAAGAGAAGAAACCAAAAGATGAAGACAAGGTTGCAAAATGGGAAAATAGACAATATCAAGCACGTGGTTTGATAGGGATGTCTATTTCTCCTGATCTTAGATTCCATATTGCAGAACTTGATACTCCTCATGAAGCATTGGAACAAATCACTAAAGTTTTTGGGATTAAAAATGAAATTAGAGCCCATCAACTTGAAAATGAGTTGCTTACATTGGATCCTAATAATTTTTCTTGCATTGAAGATTTCTTTTCCAAATTCAAGACCCTTAGATATCTCTTGGAAGGTGTTAAGGTTAAGAAAGAAGATAGTAACCTTATTTATTCCATCCTTACTAAGTTGGGACCAGCCTACTCTGTATTTGTTTCCACCTTCCATTCTACAAGGGAAGCTTTCATTTGTCAAGGAAAAGACTACAAGGCCCCTTCCTTTGACTCTTTTTGTGATTCTTTAATAAGAGAACAAGAAAAACTCTTACACCTTGGTCTTCTTAATCTTGGAAACTCTTCCAAGAAAGCGTTAGCCGCCCAGCAGCAACCAAATTTAAAGAATCCTAAGAAGTCATATCCTAAAAAGAATGGTCCTAAACCAAACAAGGGTCCTAAGCAAACTCAGTCTCAAAATGAAGATCATTTCAGCAAAATGATAAGACCAACAAAAACAAATGGAAGAAGACTGATCGACATTGTAACTTTTGTAATCGAGATGCCCACTTAGAATCTAAATGCTTTAAGAAGATGGAAGCCTTGGAAACCGCAATGAAGAAACATAACATCCATGTGGAGCATTCTTCTACTTCAACTTCAACTTCATCTTCAGGAATGCCACTTTCTGCATGTCGTTGTCAATCATCTCAGTCTGGTTATGCATTAAATGTATCTTCTTCTTCTCATTCTCATGAGTGGCTCACTGATTCTGGAGCCTCTTATCACATGGCCAAAAACAAAGCCATGTTTTCTTCTTTACATGATGTAACACCAAAAATATATATGTTGGTGATGATAGATCTCTTAATGTTGTAGGGACTGGAACTGTTCATCTAGACAATGGTCAGTTTAATGATGTATTATGTGTTCCAACCTTATCCAGCAACCTTCTATCTGTATATCAGATAACTCATTCAGTGAAGGTAAAATTGTTGAATTTTCACCTCATGATGTTGTAATCAAGGATCTAAGAGATCCTAAACAGATTCTAGCTACTGGTATTGCTGATGATTCCACAAGGTTGTATAAGTTTCACAACTTTGGGTCATCAAATCTTCCTCAGTATTTGTTGCTCATAATGATGAAGTGAGCAAACTTTGCATGAGCGATTTGGTCACTTAAACTATAGCTCCCTTCAGCACCTATGTAAAGAAAATATGGTGACAGGTCTTCCTATGGTATCTTGCAGAGATGGTGTTTGTTCCGGATGTGTACTCGGAAAACATCATCGGGACAATTTTGAAAAACGTGCCTCTTGGCATGCCTCAGCCCCTTTACAGCTTGCGCACAGTGATTTATGTGGTCCACTTCCTCTTGCTTCATTCTCTGGCTGCAAGTATTTCTTAACTTTCATTGATGATTTCTCCAGATGCACTTGGGTATACATCTTAAAACTCAAGAGCGAAGTATTTAACACATTTTTGGCCTTCAAAGCCTTTGTTGAAAAACAATCTGGACATCAAATTCTTAAGCTAAGAACCATCAACTTTTGCACCGAAAATGGAATTCAAATGCAACACACTGTTCCATACACTCCACAACAAAATGGTGTAGCTGAAAGGAAAAATCGCACCTTAAAGGAAATGGCTTACAATCTTCCATGTGAAAATGATTCATATGTGGCTTCATATGTAGTTCATAATGATTGATGATTACCCATATGCCTAAGCAGATTTTCGCGGAGACCCAGAGCTTGTGCTACCTAAACGCAGGCAATGGGGTGACATAGGCAAAACAAAATCATTTTGAATCTATTTTTATTATTTAGTTTTACATTTTTTTCTTTATTTTCATGTATCGAAGACTAACTCTTGATTTTGCATGAAAATATTGGACCAATTCAACCAATAGGCTCATCCTACCTGCAACAACGAAGAGAACCACTACTTGCACAGATTGGAGCACAGGTGGCTACAAGGACACAAGAGGAGATGCAAGATCTCAACGTAGCTGAGACTCTTGCAGAGTTTGAGCATCACATCAAGTGGTTGACCCAAGGCATACTAGAGACTAGGGCCAATCAAATTCCTATGAGACTACAATGTTACACCATTGGGCTGCTAGAGCGGATTAGTCAGTTGTTATGCAAAGTAGCCTATGTGGTTGTTTATTACCATGAACACCATTAGGACTAGTCTACTAGGAGGCCAAACAACCATATTTTGACTACATGTATTGTTGATGTGATAGGCCATGTGGCCATAGTGTCTCGGAGACAAGATTTTTGTAAAACCAAACTTTATATACAGTTATCTATTTATCGGTATTTCTTATTTACTATATTATCTTGTTTAATCAATGTATGAGGTGGGTTGAATTTTTATTTACATATGTCACAAATGTCTGTCTAAAACATGATTTTCCAGCACATCAGTTAATGTGTTTAGACTTCTAGGAATGTGTTGATATTGGATAAAATCAAAATGTTTTTTCTGGAAGGCGAACCCTTAAAAACATACAAAGCATAGTTGGACTTCTTACTAAATAAACGTTGGTTAAATGTACTACTACAAGTTTTATTTCAAGTCTGACTACCATACGGCGGATGCCACGAGAAATAGCATCAGACAATAGCTCAATCACTGTGTTATACTCAGTGATGTTATTGGTAGAGTGACTGATACAAATCCCTTGTAAACTCACTAACTCGCCACTTGGAGCATAGATAGCCTACGCCGCGTAGGAAAGATTCCAAGTACTATGACTAGTGTCATTAGCATAACCAACATATGACTGAAGGGACGTTGACATCTGCAAACCAAATGTAACACACGATTAACAAAGACGGTAGGAAACTTCGAACACATTGAAAACACATTCAACACATCTATAGACAATATGTACACGATGATTATGCAAAAATGATTTAAGCATAGTATTTTCTGAGGTACAACCCATTTCTAGGTTGCATTAAGGGAATTCCATCAAAATCAATAAGCTTGCAAGCCCTTTTCTTGAGAAAACATTTAACTATGTACAAGCCTAGCCACATTGACTTGAACTTCCCATATCCTAATTTATCCACTTCTTGATCATAGAGAAGGACTAGATCACCTTTCGAGAAGGCACGAGATTTAACACTCTTGTCATATTGTGCTTTGGTACGTCTCTTATGGGCTTCATTTTCCATTGTGGTACCTCGTCGAGTTTCATCTAAACGTGCTAGATGCAAGAGATGCTCTTCTTCTACGGAAATGGCTGGGAGAATATCGACGACAAGTTTCAATGATGGAATTTCACATTCAATGGGAAGGATTTCCTGTAGACCACACACCAATTGAAAAGGTGTGAATCGAGTGGCATTCCAGGCAGAGGTTTGATATGCCCACAATGTTGTATAAAGGATGAGGTGCTAATCCGATTTATGGATCCATATCATGCATTGTAGCATAGTTTTCAAAAATTTGTTAACTGCTTCAACTCGTCTATTGGCCTATGAGTAATAGGGAGTTGAGATGTCATGTTGAATGCCCAACTTGGAAATAAGCTCAAACATCATGTGATTTCATAAATGTCTCCCATGGTCTGTAACAATGGCTTGTGGTACACTAGCAATAACATGATTAAAAAGAAAAAGGCAATTTTTTTGTTGATGTTATTATATGTAGGCATCACTTCAGGCCATTTGGTAAAATAATCTACTACCACAATGATGTAGCCATGCCCCTCGCTTAAGTGAGGGTTACATGTCATAAATTCAAGGCCCCATTTTTCGAAGGGTCCAATGATGATATCATGATGTAAAGGACCAATAGGAGCACAATTTTTACGATCATAGATTTGGTATGTGTGGCAGTTTTGGACCGCCAGGATGAAATCACGAAACATCATAGGCCAAAAGTAACTAGCATGAAAAATCTTTTGAGCAATGGTATAACTAGACATATGTCCACCACATGCTCCAACATGGCATTAGTTTATAGCTCTCTCGACCTCCTTGTGAGTGAGGCATCTTTGAAATATGGTATCAATACGACGACGATAAAGGATGTCACCAGCTATAATATAATTTTTGGCTTGGTATTGTATACATCTCTGGTCAGAGCGAGATCTATCAGGCTAGAAATTATGGGTCCAGAGATAGATGATAATATCCCCATACCGCAAATCAGATGAATCGATCAGAAATAATAACTCGTTCGGAATAGAATCATCAAATGTGGATTTAGTTTCACGTGAGGGAAGGTCACAGATTAGTTTAGCGAAGACTAGGGACTTCTTAGATTTGGATTTGATGAATTCCAAATCAAACTCCTAGAGAATAACAATTCATTTGGAGTACTTTCCCCAAGTAATTTTCGTGACAAGATGTATGCCATGGGGTTGTAATCAGAGACAAACATAGTCTTCTGAAGTAGAATGTAGTGGCGAAACATTTGGATAGATTGGACAGCTGCCAAAGCTAACTTTTCAACATGAGTGTATTTGGTTTCAGTGTCATTCAAATTACAACTCAAATAATAAATAGGATGTTCGTTCTTGATATCATCTTAGACCAGTACCATAATGATGGTAGTAAATGCAAAAAAAGATACAAGAAGTAATCGCGTTGATAATCTGGGGGATACAACAAGGATGCTCGAACGAGAACATATTTGAAAGAATCAAATGGCTTTTGGGAAGTGTTGTCTCAATGGAAAGGAACCCCTTTCTTCAACAATCGAGTAAATCCTTAGGTAAATTAAGCATAATTGGGAACACATCTTCGTATAAATTTAGCCTTCCCTTGAAGGTGTTGCAACTCAACGAGAGAGGAGGGCACAGACAGATCAAGGATTGCCTGGACTTTAACTGGGTCAATATGAATTCCTTGCTTCGACACAACGAAACTGTGAATTCGACCGGATTGAATGCAAAACACACATTTGTGTGGATTAATTTTGATATTATAATGTTGACAACATAAAAATATAGCCCTGAGATGCATCAAAGGATCCACACAAAGTTTCTAGTGGGTCGATAGATCATCCAAATAGGGTTGTACAATATGTTTAATTTCATGAAAGTCATAATTTATAGCCCTTTGAAAGATTTCCCAACATTTTTCAAACTGAAAGGGAGTTTTCGATAGGAAAATGTGCCCCATGGACATATAAATGCTATTTTATGTTGGTCCAACGGGAGAATGTTGATTTGGTTGTAGCCATAAAAACCATCCATAAGTGAAAAACTTCACTTCCAACACAATCATCAACAATCTGGTCGATAAATGGGGTGGGATAGTTGTTCTTAGGACAAGCACGGTGGATGTCCCGATAATCAACGAACACATAAATTGTGCCTTACTTCTTCCTTACAGGAACAAAATTCGAGACCCAGTCAATAAGGGGAACTGGGTAGATGAAACCAACAGGCAGAAGTTTTTCAACCTCAACTTTAATAGCAGCATCTTTCTTGGGATGAACTAGACGTAAGCATTGTTGAATTGGGTTAGCATCTGGATACACTTTGATTTCATGTACAACAATATTTGGATCAATACATGACATATTTTCATACGACCAGGTGAAAACGTCTTGAAATTCCTAGAAAATGGATTTATAGATCTTGATCTCGTCGGGAGAGCAATATGCACCAATATGTACATTCTCAATAATTATAGGTTTAATCGAAATATCAAAAGGGATGGTCTCTTAAACATTTGACAAATTCCTCTCAGAATTGATGTCATGAATAGATAGGGAATTCTCAAATATCTCAATGAAATTAGGTGAATAGATGCCACCAAGATTATCTTTAGAAGTATCAAGTAGGGAGGAACAATGATGATTATTGTTCCACGATGCATCATCAAAGATCATGATTTCCAAGATGCTCTCATCAGTAGAAAATATATCGGAGAAGGGATCAGAGGATGAACCATAATCTTGAGAATGATCAACCCAATCTACCAAGGAGGAGAAATTAGAAGGTGTCGAACAAGCCGATTAGATAGCCTCATATCCAAGTTCAATAGGACTAAGTGACATGCGGTCACCAAATGCATCAATATTAGAAGCATTTGGTATTATCCAAGGGTCAGATGAAATAGTACAATAATAAATCATGTTGATAAAGGCAATCAGGTTCGAGTTGTCGCAATGAGAAAGAGGAAAAGGAAGAGGAGGAGGTAAAGAAAAGGTTTCCATAAGGGAATAATCCTTAAGCAATCCCACCCTAACATGCTAATAAATTTTTGGGTACTCGACCACAAGAGGGATGCTTCCAGTGACTTGAGAATTATTGGAAAAAAGGTGATTGATCAATGGCCACGATGCCCCCCCCCTAGTGAGAGAAAGTGATCATTCTAAAATAGGTCGAAACAATAGCGATCATGGCGTAAATCCATGTATGGCCCCAGTAAAATTTTATAATCCAATGGTCCATCTATAACTTCTAATTCTACTTATACTGTCTTGGCAACTGATTCTACTTGTAACGAATTCAAAATTTCGTAAGGTTTGAAGCGTCTTCCATCAAAGGCTTTCAGAGTAGTAGGTGACTGGTTGATCTGAGGAGAGCCAATAGCCTTCCAATAAGAAAGTGACATGATACAGGTTGAAGCTCCGTCGTCCACAATTGTCTAATGGATGGTCTTAGTTCGAACAACAACTTGAATCATAAGAGCTAATTGTGCTAAAAGTTTGGGTGTATGATTCTCATGATTAAAGACTATAAGGCTACAATCTGAAGGATCGATGCTCCCAATCATGACAAGTAAAGCCTTCTTCTGGGCGGGAAAATTCTGCAAAACTTCAAGGGTTGACATAGTTGAAAGAGCATGGGCTAGATCCTCAACTATTTTATAGTTATGCACATCTCGTGCACGCGAATTAAATGCAGATTTGTGAATAACGCCCTTGGGAGGTTTAATAATTAATTCAATTGGAACCACATTTGGAGTGAGATCTGAAGCATATGGGGTAGAATTGGTAGGTTGATTGGTAGCCTTACCAACCAAGGGATCCGAAGTACCATAGTCCTTATTTCTCATAGCCACCATAACTTCATTTTTTTTTTGGTGGAGGAAAGTGTTATAACCAAGGAAGAGGAAGTTGGATCCCTTGCAACCATGTTTGTCTCCTGATTAGAGAAGGGATTTGTTAACACAACAGGTACAATAGATGACTTAAGGAATTGATTTACTTATTCCTGATGTGGACAGTCCCGTGTAAAATTTTCCTCATTACAAATTAAGAAAGGATAAAAAGGTTTCCATTTTTCGTTAGGAGACTGGTTATTTTGTTTATCTTGTGGAGGGTTATCTTTCTTATTTTTTCCTTTGTCTTTCTTTTTACTTCTTGGTTGCTTAGATTTGACTTTCGTGGATTGGATGACATTTATCTCAGAAGTAGTAGTCGCACGGGTGGTAGAAGAGGGATTTTGGGCAGCCATAGCAGGAGACGAACCAGATAGCTTACTCACTAACTGTTGGTTTGCAGAAATAATCACGCAATCAGTGGCATTTGATTATTTACCGGGAGGTTGTGGAATAATATATTGAGGTCTCAGAGCATTAGATTTTGTTTAAATGAGATCAAGGTATCAAGGTATTGGGAATGAGCAATTACTTGCTCTTCGGTAACAATTTTGTCTTTCGCAACGCCTTCATTTATGGATGCTAACAAAGACTTAGTGAACCATTCAACTAGTAATTATTCATGAACGTAAGTTTTGACCAAATGATGATGACGTCACCACTCATGAATATGATCAGAAATGTGAGTGGAATCATATTGTTTGAAATTGGTCAAAAGTTTAGTTCCAGTCTCATAACGAATGGGCAACTGAAAATGGGTTAAGAATATGGGTGCTAAGGCACTGAAATTGTTAAACGAAGCTCGTGGCAACTCAATATACCACTTTGCTACCGTACCTGTAAGTGTTAACTGGAATATTCGTAAATGAATAGAATCATCATTTAAAGAGTTTGATGAACACCATAAATGATATGTCATAACATGCGTAGACGAGTCTTCTCCGAGATTTCCATTGAATTTTAGGATATCACTCGACAACTTCGTAGGAATAATCGACCACCAAGGAGAGCGACAAGTGGGATCATTTATAAGCTGAGTTAAATTTGGAAGCTCAAGAGTTGTAACAAAGGGCAACTTCCTATTAAAATCTACCTAGAAAGTTTGACCTTAGGAGGAAGGTTAACCTGTGGTGGAGGATACCTTGGGTATGAAGAAATAGGCTGAGCTATGGGAATTTCCATTCCCAGGTATGGAGGGTTCTGATAACCATGATATGTATAACCAGGTTTTCCAAGATAAGGATAACCTTGATAAGGGGGGAATGGCTAGGTTTGAAGTTGTTGACCTTGATAAGGCATATGTTGTATAGGATTTTGACCAACATGCACTTGCGGGATACCTTGGTACTGTTGCCCATAGGGATTTTGTAACATCCCTACATTAGGTTGACTAGTTTATACCTATTCCATGCCATAGATAGGTTGTTGTACTTGTGTTCGATGTGTGGGATGACCAAGTGGTTGGGCTTGTAAGGCAACCTGAATATGTTAGGCGTCTGGGATTGGAGACATCCCAGACATTGGTGGAACAATTTGCACTTGAGATGCAACTTGGAGAGGTTGACTTATTTTAGATACAACTTGGGAAGATTAGGGCATAGGTTGGTAAGTAGGAACCTGAGATGTAGCTAGAACAGGTTGAGAAGTGGGTAATTGAGTTAGGGTTAAACTAGGTTGTACATGAAACATAGGGTGCCAAGGATCGACTGTCATTCCTAGAAAGGGAGGACCAATAGGATGTTGATTAAATTGTTGCATTTTATTGGGAAATGAGTACATTCCATCAACAGTTTTCCCCCCCTAGTGGGGGATAGTGAGCATGTGGAGGTAACTTCCCCCCAAGAGGAGGGTACCTAGTATAAGGTGGAGGAGTTTGTTGTAAATATCCCATTCCACTAACATGTGGACCATATTGTTGCTCCATACATGATTGGAGTGCGATGGAAGCAACAGGTTCTGAGGCACTCATAATAAGAGTTCTAGATTGTATTCCAGATGAGGATGGAGAAGTAGAATTCCATGGACTGGTCGTGGTGCCAGAAAAGGTTCCAGATAAGGATTGATAATTAGGTGGTACAGATGGACCACCATACAAATGTGTTTATGAAAAGTCACAAACATTGAAGTAGTTGTAACTTCAGTCAACTAACTCATTATAGCAAATACAAGTTGAGAAACTGTCGCTGACTCAGTCACGGTGATACTTCCCAAAGAAGGCCAAACTCAATGTTGTGCTGAAATGAGGTGTTCTGGGTGAAGGATTTTGTATGGGAGTATGAAGAGGAGGAAAAGGATGGGCTTGATAAAGATGAGTCCCTCTAAAATAAATAGGAGAGGAGGGTCGAGACTCTTCTTGCGGAATCTCCTCAATACTCAAAAGACAAGGTGGAAGTTCTTCATCGTTAGGGCCAAGATATATAGGTTGTTGTGATAGGGCTGAAGGCAGAGGAAGAGAAAGAGAAGGCCTTGAAGTAATATGTTGATTTAACTGAGGCTCCTCATGTTAAATGACCTCAGGAGATAATGTTTCTAAATATGAAAATTCAGGCTCAATAACCTTAGGTTGTAAAGCCTCAAGGTTTTCAGTTTTGACTGCATCAGACTCACCAACAGTTAAAAATATGATCTTAGACTCAACGCTTATAGGAAGAGAAGATTTTGGTTGATTCACTTCAGATGTAGTACCAGAAGGGGATGCTTCCAAAGCACTATTTTCGATAGTTTGCATTGTTTTGTTCTTTTGACAATGTCTAGGTGTTGCCACAAGAGGTAAAGGAGGCAATATTTGCATCCTACGCGAATGGCGACGGGGTTTTTCTTCCACGATGATTTAATAAATTTTAGAAATTAACAACTAAAATAAATAAATAAAAAGGGAGTAACTAGGCATAAAGGTTTACCAAGCAACTATGAACTGTAATATACAACCTTAAAAAACCAAGGATTTACGTATAGGTAGGAAATATCCTCGAATGCTATGTTCGGTGCACATAGTATACAAGGCGTCTCACTTGGTTACCTAAAATGGGATAACAACCTAGTGGGGAACTCCAAAATATACTGAAGGTACATGGAAGTGCAGTTTGTATTAGTATTGTCTAGTGCATAATTGTACGATGAGAGTGTTCCCATATACATTGCATGCATGGAGCGCCATATGATATACCCAAAGGTATGTGGAGAACAATATGATAAACTTATGTACGTGGAATGGGATATCATCCTCGGAATGCAACACTGGCAAATAGTGACAACTTGTGCTTAAAGATGTCCGAACACGTCTCTTACCTGGACCTCTAAATGTTTGTGTTAATGTTCCAAATGCTCCTTAAGATTGATTAAGTAAATTTTAGAGTTTATCTTGAATTAAGTTTCAGTTTTCAAGGCTCACCACGAGTTTCACCTGAATATCCTAAAATACAATCTAACATGATAATAAGACATATTTTATTTGCAATGAAAAACTATCTATGAGAAGGAAAAGATTTAAACGGTAATGCAACAAGCAAATGGTGCAATAAACAACACTTCCTAATCAAAAAAATTCAAATACAACTATCCCAATTTCTAAATCTCACTCAAAACCCTAAATGCAAATAATGATTTTTTTTTTCTTTATTTCCTCTTAATATTCAAATGCAATGAAAACTAAGCTGAATCTAGATCACTCATAAGAGAAATCACACAAAATAAATATTGTAATATCAATTTCTTCAAACAAGTAATGATCAAGCGAAAAGTTTGCAAAAGACCTAATTGACAAGAACAAAAAAAAATCAAAGAAATTCCTATCAAAGGCTAACAAAACTAAACCAAACACAATGAAGGCTTTCAGAGACAGAGATACACTTAAAGACAAAGAAAACTTTCTGGAACAAAGAAAATCATAGAGCAAGGTAGAGGAATGTAATATTTTGCATCTTACAAGGATCAACACAGATGTTGAATAAACACTAGTGCTCTATAGCATAGGCACAGAGGGTGCGCGGAGGCAGTTTTTGATCCAGAATTATACAGGAATGTAATAGCATACAGATACAAAACACTAAGATGCAGCGAAAAAATAAATAAATAAATAAATAAATAAGAGAGAGAGAGAGAGAGAGAGAAAATACCTTCATTTCATTAACATCAAAGAACTGAAATATGCTTACATACAGAATGGAAACAAATTAGCTCGTGCTTTGGTAGCTTATCTCTGAGAAGAGATGTGGTGGCTACATGCCTTTGAACAATGTTACAGTGAAGCTCAAGGGCCTTTTTATTATTGAACAACAAGGGAAAACCATAAACAACCAAAACCCTAACCCCAAGAGATGGAACGACAAGAAATTGTGGGCCCCATTGGGGTTAGTTGGGAAACCAACCTCCCAGGGTCGTAACTTGCTCATATGATCTCCATTTGGCTCATACGATACCTCATTGTAAATAATTATCCGAGTACTACAGGATTTTTTGTAGGCCCTTTCCTATGGCTATGCATTTGTTGCGGACCTAAAAACAATGTCGTCTAGGTGGTGAAAACAACTCAGGAAGTTTAGGACCCGAAAATCTGGTAAAAATAGTAAATGTTGTTATAGTCAAGGGAATAGATGAAACTTATTGGAGTTATAGGTGGAATAGGTTGGTGGACATCAATATCCACCTGGATCAATCCTCCCCCCTTTTGAATCAATGGTTCCCATTATGTGCAGAGCCTCCATGAGGTGAGGAAATTTCTGTTGAACATGGTCCCTAGTGAACGACTTGTTCTCGTGAAGGAGTTGGCTTTCTTTGACAACTCGTTATAGTTGGATCCTCTGATGGAAAGTGTTCTTGATCTATGTGTCCACGATCCTGTCAGTTGTGACATGTTCGATGAAACTTGGGTTGAGCTCTGTTGCTGTCAGCTGCTCAACAACGTCAGATGTGTCTAATAATTGGGAAAAGTATGGTCACAGCTGGTCCACATTGGATACTGGTTGTAGGCCAAGGAATGGTGGAATGTTGATCTTGAAGGCATTGTCCCCTACAACCTTAGTGATGGTGTATGACACATATTGGAGCAGGCGAAGTTTGCGGTGGGGCCCAATGAGGTACTCCTTTTGCAAATGTAACCAAACTTTGTCACCCACCTGAAACTTATGTCTTACCCGTTGTTGATCATGGCACCACTTATACTTAGCATTGGCTCCATCCAATATGTCATGGACCTGCTGACGAATGTACTGAATGCGCTTAATGAAGTTGTTAGCCCTATTATCTTTGACCTGGACACTAGCTGAATCTGCCTGAGTAGGATCAAATGGTATGGCCACATTAATGGGACATTGTGTATGGAATCCCAACCCCACCTGAAAGGGGTTGTGGCCAGTTGAGTTATGGAGAGCTCTATTGTAACTATCTTAGACATAGGGAAGGATTTCATCCCATGTACATGAATGCTTCAAGTTGTACATGTGTAGAATGTGCATGGTCATCCTATTCACGACCTCTGTTTGGCCATCAGTTTGGGGGTGGAAGGCAATGGAATTAGTGAGCTTGGTATCCGACATCGACCAAAGGCTTGACCAAAATGTACTCAGGAACCTATTATCTTGATCTGAGATAATGGATTGTGAGATCGCAAAGTGTACCCATACTCGTTCAAAGAAGAGCTTATTAGTTGCTTCTTTCTTGCAGACCACCAGAATGGAAATATTAGAGAATCTATCAACGACCACGAAAACGTAGTCGTTACCATGCTTAGTAGAAGGAAGGCCTAGCATGTAATCCATGGAGATGGATTCCCAAGTCCGACTAGCAGTAGGAACATGAGTATATAGTCCTTTATTCTTGATGGTTGGTTTGGCAATGGTGTAGACAATGCATGATCTTATGTACTTCCCAACATCCTGTCGAAGGTTCAACCAATAAAATTACTTTTACAACATTGCCACTATTTTCTCTACTCTAAAATGTCCAGCGTTCCCATTGTCGTGTGTCTTCCAAATCATCTTGGCACGCTCGCTTGAAGGAACATAGAGGTGTCCCAAGAGGCATAAAAGTGCAACCTGGAGGTGAAAATCAAAAACTTTCTTTCCTTCCAGGAGCATCTGGTATATGTTGTCGAATTCTGGATCGCTCTTGTAAAGATGCAGCCACCCAAAAGTCTCGTGTCCACAAGAGTCAAGCACAGTGGTCAACGCCATGACTGACGGTCAACTGAGGCAGTATACAACATTATTATTGCTTCCCTTCTTGTACTTAATGTTCAAATGGAACTGTTGCAGGTATGTGGACCATTTTTGATGGCGACCATTCCGCAACTTTCCTTGTTTCTATATGAACTGCAGGGTCTGGTGGTCTATATGGATGAATGTTTCCTTCCCCAAAATGTAATTCTTCCATTGTCGGTAATTCTGCACAATGGAATACATCTCTTTTTCATAGATGTGATACTTTTGGACTGTGTCTGAAAGTGTCTCACTGTGATATGCCATTGGATGCCCCTGCTGAGTAAGAACTGCACCAATAGCATATTCAGAGGCATTTGTCTCAATCTCAACCAGTTGTTGCAGTTATGGTAATGTAAGCATGGGTGCAGAGTAGAGGCGATGCTTCAACTCAACAAACACCTTATGTTGGGATTCATACCAAAATAAATATGTTTTCGCTCAACCCTTGGTGACTTGAATCAAAGGCAAAGTGATATGAGAGAACCCCAACACGAACTTGCGGTAGAAATTGGCAAGACCCAGAAAGTTGTGGAGCTCTATTAAAGTAGTTGGGGCTGGCCAATCTCAAATAACTTGTGTCTTGGCTGGGTCCACATGCACACCCCACTCATCAATGATGTACCCCATATATTGAACCTGGGTCATACCAAAAGTGCGTTTCTCCAAATTAGCACATAATTTGTGTTATCACGGGTTTTGGAGGACCTGTCGAATATGGTGGAGGTTATCTTCCCAACTCTAGTTGAAGATCAGTATTTCATCCAAATACACTACAATGAACGAGTTGATGAAAGACCACAAGATGTCATCCATCAACCTTATGAAGGTTGTGGGGGAATTGGTCGACCTGAAAAACATGACCAGTCATTCAAAAAGGCCCTTCTTGGATTTGAAGCCATCCTTCTACACATCAAAGGGTTCAATTGGTACCTAGTGATAACCAGACTTCAAGTCAATCTTGTTGAAATATTTGGCCCCCTTGAGTTGGTCTAGAAGTTCATCAATTTTTAGTATTGGATACATGTTCCAGACAGTGATCTTATTCAGCGCCTGATAATCAATACAAAGTCTCCAGGTCTCATCCTTCTTCTGTACCAATACAATCGGGATCCCACAGGGTGATGAACTTGGTCTGATATGCCCTTTCTGCAACAACTCCTTAATCTACCTCTCGATATCATCATTCTCAAGAGCAGAACATCGATAGATCGGCCCGTTGGGTAGCGATGCACCCAGGGTCGAATTAAAGGGTATCCCTATGGGTGAGGTGAAAATGTCCCTGTATTCCTCCACAACCTCGTCCATCTGTTGCTTCCGTCTGGAGGACCCATGTTTTAAGGTCATGGATGTGGCCACAAGCTTCTTCTTTCCCTGAGGGTGAATCATAAGGAAGAAAAAATTCTCGGTCTGGGAAATGATCTTATTGCATTACTTCACAGATATCAAAGAGATGGAGGTAGGCGGTGCTACCTTCGGTATCTTGTATAACTTATTGCCCAAAGAAATAATAATAGTGCAAAGCCTAGACTCATACACAACATGACACTTCCACAAGTATGGTTGTCCTAATAATACATCACAAACTTCAAGAGGAGCAACATCACACAACACCTCATAAGTGAAGGGCTTGATGTTGTAGGGAAGGCGACATTTTTGGCTAATGCGAAGATCTCATCCTTGATGAAGCCACCCAATGATGTATGACCTCTACTGAAATGAGGTTATTTTGGCTTCCGTTGTTGACAATGAATTGTAGTGGAGAACCATTCACCCACATATGTGAGTGGAAGAATCGCTCCCCCTCCTCTGGATCTTTGGGCTCGATATTTTGGATCTTGGTGGTGGAAACAGTGGCACTGGGCTCCACATTAATAATTTGCTTCCCTTTGTCGTTCCCCTTGTTGGATTTTGACTCAAAGTTGGAACATGCATCTAATTCTGAAGTTTTTAGCTCGACCACCAATGACCGCTTGGCTCGACACTCACTTGTGTTGTGAGTGGAGCTCTTATGGAACTCACATCATTTCTTTGTGTCCTTCTTTGTCTTCATGGTGTTGTTTTTTGTTTGCGACTTCAACGGTTTGTCATGGGTCACCCCTCCTTGGCTTTTACCTTTGTTTTGTAGTTTGGGGGCACCTTTCCCCTACTTTAGATTCACAGATCCAAAGTCTCGTTTCTTCTATTTAAATTTCTACTTGACCTTGACAAAATATTGATAGGTGGCACCAAGCGAGAAGATGTCTAGGAACTCCATCTTGTCGTGAATGTAATTGTGTAGACAGACTCGGTACTTTAGTACCAAATGCTGCTCAAAATTCTTGATAACCAACTTTGTAATAAGGGTATGAAAAATATTTGTGAACTTCGGCATGTCTTGGTCCCTTCCCTACCACAGTGTGGTCCACTTTATGTATTTATCTTCATAGTTCTCGACAGGGTAGTATTGTTCCTTAATGGCATTTCAGAAATAATTCCAAATGGGTGCGGATGAAAAAAGTGAGGATTCCCTCTCATCCTTCTGTTCACAGTAGGTTTCCCACCAGTGGTTGACATGGGGGTCAACTTTGAGGAGTGCAAAAGTAATTTTTTCCTGATTGGAAAAGTCATGAACTGAAAAATATCTTTCCAACATATTTAACCATCTATCTATGGTGCCTGCATCTATCTAGCCTTCAAATATGGAATGTCAAAGTCTAATTGTACCTTAAAGGGAATGGGGTCTCCAAAGTGGCTATTGTATGATGATACATTGTATGTGGGTAGTTGCTGAAGGATTTGGGCAAAGTTATCGATCACCGCATTCCTCTGTCACTTGAGGACTTCCTAGAGCAATATTTTGAAAGGATATCATGCTCCCTCGTCTTTCTTTTCTTCTGCCATGGGAGGTCGTCGAGGTTTGCAAGGCTAATCTTGCAAAGGTTCAACCAGTTCGAGCCCTAACTCCTTATACCTTGACCTCGTTGACATGCAAATAAAAACAGAGAAAGAGAAGACCGCTCTAATACCACTGATCCAGAATTATATGAAATAGAATATACATACAAACATAAACACCGAGATGTAGCAAGAATAAAACTTCATTTCATTAATATCAAAGAACTGAAATATGCTTACATACAAAATGGAAATAAACTAGCTCGAGTGATGGTAACTTATCTCTGAGAAGAGATGTGGCTGCTACATGCCTCTGAATTGTGTTATAATGAGGCTCAGGGGCCTTTTTATTATTGAAAAGTAAGGGAAAACCCTAATCCCAGGCAATGGAACACCAAGAGTTTGTGGGTCCCATAGGGCTTAGTTGGGCAGCCAACTTCCCAGGGTCATAACTTGGTCATATGAACTCCGTTCAGCTCATACGATACCTCGTTGGAAATATATATATGAGCACAACAAGATTTGTCGCAATCCCTTGCAATGGTTATCGACCTATTGTGGGCCTAAAAGAAATGTCGTTTAAGGGTTCAAAACAACTTCGGAATTTCAAGCCCCGAAAAAACTGCTAAAAATAGTAAATGTTGCTATAATAAAGCAAATATATGAAACTGATTGGAGGCCTAGGTGGAATAGGCGGGTGGCCACCAATATCCACCTGGATCAGTTTCGGTCAAAACACGACATAAAAAACCAAATCAAGCTCAAAGAAGTGTTTTCCAAGGATAAATCAATGTCTGAGTGAATCAATCAAGGTCACTTAAAGAGGTGAAAAATGTACTAAGGTCAAGCAAACCACTAAGGGAAGAATTGATCCCCAATGGAGCTGTCAATTTGTTATGCAGAATTTTCACGATTGTAGACAAAGGTAAATTCCCTAGGTCTAATGGTCTAACCTAGAAAAACAGAAGGCAAAAAGCATAAAGTTTTCCTTAGAGAAATTAGAGAATGGGAAAGAAGCCTAACTGGAATCCCTTGCAAGATTTCCTTTCCTCCTTGCTTGTAAGCTCCAATTGTAACTCTGAGTGTTATGATTACGACTTGCACACGCGACTAAAACAAACAATGAAACTGCGATCGATGTAGCATAATCAAAAGTCTTTATTCAATGAATCAACATGGCATTGAAATACATGAGTGCAAACATAACACATCAAATATAGGAAAACAAGATACTCTTTGTATTGACAAATGTAGGAGAGAGATTACAACCATAAATAGTAGCTGACTTTATAGAAGTCTCCCCAAGTTGACTTGTCCTTCCTTGTCACAAAACACATCTCAAGATCAATGCTAATGCATGAATGTGATGACGCCTTTAGGCTCAAAGTAGCAGCATGAGGGCATAATCAATCTCCAAAATCCAACCTAGATCTTATGGGGGGTAGTAAATCTATAAGAGAAGTATGGTAGTTTAGGAATTATTATCCAATGACCAATCTAGGCTTGAGATCCACTTAAGATGGGAGGATGAGCTCAATGGATAAGAGGTGAAGTTGTTGATTTGGAATAGCATCAAATGTGCTCTAGCCATGAAAATTGGTGAAGAGGCTAAAGCACATGAGATCTCCAAGACCCATAAATGGTTTGGGGGAATTCCCCCTGGTTAAAGAGATATTAAAATAATTAATATTTTTAATGGGGTTCCCAAGTCTAAACTTAGGAAAATTAAAATATTAATGGGTATTAATATAAAACTGGGTGACAATGTTCTAAAAGACATGGATCAAGCCAAATCTAATATTGGCCCTTGATTAGAGATTTAATCTCGGTCGTTGAAGACTCAACAAAAAAAGTATAAGAGGAGGCTTCAGGGTCAGTTGAAGATACACTGAGATTGATCAGTGAGATTGATTTTTTGGAGCGGGGTTGCTGAGAAAATTCGAACAAGTGATCTAAGTTGTAGCAAGGGGCAGTGATTGCATAACAAAGAGGCAGATATAGTGTCGAAGAACCATCGCAGAGATTGAGGAGGCTACACAGAGACAACGGGAGCCACACAGAGGGCCAGAGTGATTACTTCCGAAGAGAGGTATTATTGCCAGATATATATCGATGTTGGGTGAGCCAATTTGGCACCCTAGTTGTACTCAATAAAGTTGCTTAATAATAAAACCCTAAGAATTGTTGCACCGATTTTCCCAAGTTGGGTTTTTCCCGGGACGATTGTCCAAAAATAACGGTGTCCCTTGTGTGTTTGTTTATTATTTCAGTAGATGATTTGTATATGAGTTGAGACTGCATTTGTGTTTATTTTCAATATTTATATGGTTAAATAACTTGTTAAGGAATAAAAAAGTAGGTGAAATAAACTAAATAATGCAATAGGGATTTCCAATGGATAACATTTAAAAAATTCAACATGGTATCACAGCGTTGCAGATCATAAGAGAACTGAAGGCACCAGCAAAATCAGAAAATTTGCAGCAGAAAAGCCTATCCCGAGAGACAGATTTGTTCCTAAGCAGAAGGAAACAGAGGACGAGTGACACAAAGGGCATGCGTCATCATTTCGAGCCAGAGAGAAGGCCAGTGCATAGGTAGTGAGAGGTAGAGGAGGCTCATGAATAGCCACGTCATCCTACTCAGCCAGGTAGGAGTGACGCAGCTGGCCATAGCTGCGATTCAACCTTGCTAGGATTGCGCAGAGCCGAAAGGCTTAATTTCTTTAGCTTCCGGGGCTTAGGGAGCTATGGGCAGATTGTGGATTGGGAAGCTGGTGGGGTGTTGTTTCTATCAAAGCATAACAGTACCTAACGAGACAAAACCAAGGTAGAGGGAGTCTCTCCTTAGGCGAATTTCTAGCCAAGAAATCCAGATCCGTTTTGCAGGTGCAAAGAGGATCGGGAGGAGTGGTTCGACTATTGGTAGGGGGATTTCCAAGAGGGAAATTGAGACTTAGAGGGAGTCTAGAATAGAACTTACAGGATGGAATTCGAGACTCAGAGGGAGTTAAGAAGAAGAGTGGAGATGACATTGAACGAACTGAGGGATCACGACAAGTTGGACAGGGCCTCTAACTTTATCATCTAGAAGGTCAGGATCCTGTTTGTTCTAGATAGACATCGCATCAAGTGCATCACCTTGAGAACCGTGGCTATCCCAGTAAACCCAGTTGATAATGAAAGGTATGAGGATGCAATGGCCAAGGCAAAGTGCATAATCCTTGATGGGGTCAAGGATCATGTGGTACAACATATTGATAACAAGAAGACGACGAAGGGGATGTGGGATACCTTGACGACATTGTATCAAGGCACTTCCATGCAAAGGAATATGCTACTGGAGAATCAGTTGCCATCAAATCAGATGCATAAGGGGGAGAAGATAGGTCTATACCCAGTAGGTTGCAAGAGATTCAACACCAACTTACTTCCATAGGGGCCACGCCGAATCAAGAGTTCATGGTGAGGACCACCCTGAATGCAATCTCTGAGGATTGGGAGACATTTTTCCAAAGCATTATGGGCAAATCTAATCTTCCAGGATGGGAAGAGATATGGGCAGCTCTTTGCCAAGAAGAGATCAGAGGACTAACCAAGGTGGGAAGCAGCAGCAAAGGAGGTCGAATCAAGAAAGAGGAGGAGGAGGATGCAGCTCTGGCATTTGTGGGACAAAAGGGGAAGAGGAAGAAGAAGGACATCTCCAAGGTAAAGTGCTTCCATTGTGGGGAGTTGGGTCATTATGCAACTCGGTGTCCCAGGAAGAAGAATAAGGGAGAGGCTTCTAACTCCAAGGCAACTCCGACTAAGGCGGAGAAAGAAGTTTAGACGGATGACGATTGTGCCATGAGTGCTCAAGCTCCTCTAGAGAAGAGGTGGGGAGACATCGAGCTATAGTAAAAAGGACTACAGAAGATGTAGGAGTAGGATCCTTGAGGTACCCAAACTCTTGGATCATATCCGACTACTAGAGCCTCGAGTGAAAGTAGCAGGATGACGGATTTCAATAGAAGCAAGATGCAGATGGAGCAACAATGGAGTGCTAAAGTGTAGTGGTCTCTGGAAGTGCAGTGAGGGTTGCAGCAGTGCGAGAGGCACAGAGGTGTTGCAGCAGCGCAGAGGCAGCAGAGGGAGCACAAGATAGCAGCAGAGGGAGCTTCAGCATTAGGAGGGCTTCTAGCCTGACAAGGATGTCAGTATTTGGGTAGGTCAGTTGCTTACTTCTCAGTAACTAAGTTGCAATGTAGAAATTAACATTGGTAGTGCTATGGGCAACACGATGCATCATGATGAGAGAGAGATGCAATGCAAATGCAGTGTTGGGAGTAAGGACCAGCAACAAAAAGGATGCAGAGGGAGCTGTAGTACAGATGTAGCAGTGGCAGAGCCATGGGCAACAGTACAGGAGGCAACAATGTAGAGGATGTTGGGCAATAGCCCAAGCATCAACACAGGTACCAGTGCTAGATGATCAGTGTGATGTTCATTGGTGGAGCATTACTAGAGCACATTCCTCACTAAGAGGGAGTGTTGATTTGGGGTAGCATTGGATGTGATATATCCTTGAAAATTAGTGGAGGCTAAAGCACATGAGAACTCTAAGACCCAGAGATGGTTTGGGGAAATTCCACTTGGTTAGAGAGATATTAAAGTAATTAATATTTTTAATAGGGTTCCTAAGTCTAAACTTAGGAAAATCAAAATATTAATGGGTATTAATATAAAATTGGGTGATAATGTTCTAAAAGACATGGATCAAGCCAAATCTAATCTTAGCTGTTGATTAGATATTTAATCTCGGCCATTGAAGACTCAACAAAAAAAGTATAAGAGGAGGCTTGAGGGTTAGTTGGAGATACACCAAGATTGATCAGTCAGCTCAATTTTCTGGAGCGGGGTTGCTAAGAAAATTCGAACAAGTGATTTGAGTTGTAGCGAGAGGTAGTGAGTGCATAGCAAAGAGGCAGAGATAGTTCTGAAGAACCAATGCAAAGATTGAGGAGGCTACATGGAGCCAGCAGGAGCCATGCAGAGGGCCAGAGTGACACACAGAGGCTAGCAGGGCTTGCGTGGGTGACGCAGAAGGCCAGAGAGCTAGCGCAGAGCATCAGAATGGTGACGCAAGGGGTTTCAGAGTGACGTAAAGGCCAGGAGGGATGACGTAGAGCCTCAGAGAAGCGTTGGAGAGATTTTCGTGGAGCAGACTTATTGAATATTTGCTTTCGAAGAGAGGTATTACTGCCAAATAGATATCTATGTTGGGTGAGCCAGTTTGGCACCCTAGTTGTACTCAAAAAAGATGCTTAATAATAAAACCCTGAGAACCGTTGCACCGGTTTTCCCAAGTTGGGTTTTTCTGGGGACGATTGTCCAAAAATAACGGTGTCCCTTATGTGTTTGTCTATTATTTCAATTGATGATCTATATATGAGTTGAGACTACATTTGTGTTTATTTTCAGTATTTATATGGTTAAATAACTTGTTAAGGAATAAACAAGTAGGTGAAATAAACCAGATAATGGAGTAGGGATTTCTAATGGGTAACATTTAGAAAATTCAACATAAGTCTCCAATATAGGATCATATGGGATTCGAGCTCTTATCCATGGTAAATATTTAAAACTACCTTGGAAGCTTCTGAAAGAGGAAGCTTAAGAAATATTTTTTATTTTTCCCGAATTTCTAAAATCAACGCACCTGCAGAAGGGAGCAACAAGTGTTTTTCAACACTCGTGAAAAATCATGCAACATGCATTGAATGCAGGTGTCTAGAGAGGCAAGGTGTCTTGGGGCTAAAAACAATGATTTTGAGCTAATAGTCCCAGCGCATACTTTTTTTAGAAGTGGTGCTTAGAGCTTTGAGAATGGGTTACGATAAAGTTCCCTAGGATTTTGATTGATTCGATTTGTATGCATATTGTGTTGATGTGAAAAAATGGCCTGTAACACCTATTATGTAGGAATTTCTCCAAAATGGATTGCACAATTCCCAAGGTTGATCACCTGACTACATGCAACACCTGTACACTCAATACTAGTCTACAACTGATGTTATACTGCCTTGGAATCTCCACCACAGCTGGGGAACTCGAATTCTCTGCATGCACTATCTATTTTGGGTTGATTGATCACTTAAATGTATGATCATTGAGTTTGACTGAAATCCCACTGCACAACTGACCTTCCACTAGTTCCTCCAATAGTTGGAACTAGTTTAACTGAAAATAACTTGAAATAACTGACCTTGATTGCTACAAATAAGAAATCACGCATGCTTCGATGAATTCTAATTCCTCCAACTTGAATTTACTGAGTAAACTAGGTGACGAAATCCATTTCACACAAGTTAATTACATCCAAGTTGTTTTCTGATGTGGAAATACAAATTTTCTTAATGTAATCAGGGAAAAATCAAATTGAGATTTCTTGCTGCATTTTTTACTGTGGGACTTTTATAGTCTTTTTGCTGGAAGGAAAGAGCTCAGTTTGACTGTTTTTGTAAAACTCAACAGGTGAAGGAAATACACTTTGAAGATGTATATGTTTGATGTAATTTCGTTATAAATATTAATGAAATTATGATTTCTTCCTTGGAAAAAAGACATTCAATTTATGGTCCAATCAAATGTTTGAAAAATAAATATTTTATTTAATTTGCATTGATCTATTTTAAACGAATAGTGGACAATAGGCAGATTGATTGCTAGAGTCCTTCCTTGGGAGCAACTAATAAACTATTTTTGAAGTTGAATATCAAAGTGGTATAGGAAGGGAAGTTTAGGAATTTTTCCTTTTAATTAAGTTGATGAAGCAATGTATTTTCTTTCTATGTGCCATACACACTTTTTTGTACTCTTTTTTAAAGCTAGACTAAAATGCGTTGTATGAGATGGGAAAGATATTTTGTGCAACACAATTACATGGAAAAAAATGTAATTCACTGCAATGTATCACAACAAAAAGATCTTTGTTGTAATGTAGTGTTTTGTGATGGAAGAAATGTTGAATGTGAAGTGGTGCAAGAAAGAAATTTTTTGGAAGATGCAATGAAGGAAATGTGGCATCAATAAAAATAAAGAAAAATTGTCTTTGTTACAACAGAGAAAGATTCCCATCGCATGAGAAGAAATATTATAGTAGTGTGATGTATCACATGAAGATAAAGTTTCAGGAAATGCAATATAACATGGGGATGGAGATGTATTGGAAATGTGATGTGTCACAAATAATGACGATTGAGGCAATGTGGTGGATTGCAACTAAAAATATGTTGAACAATGTCACAAAGGAACAACTTTTGGAAGACAGACAAAGGAAATTTTGGCCAAGTTTTTAGGGAAAATTATATCTTCAAAGTGCTCTCTTGTAACAAAATAAGATCTTTGAGGAGACGTGACACATTGCATGAAGAAGAGATTTATGTTGATGTGGCATATCACAAGAAACAAAACCTTTGCAATATGGCTCTCACATTCGTTCGCCATCCCTTTGTAATACCTAATATGCCAGTCCACCAAAACCTAGCGATTGCATGTTGGAAAGGCACCTTGAAAATTGATCTAATTCAATATTATCCTTACATCTTTAATATAACCAAATAAATGAATCACCTCCACCCCAAGGCTTTATAGGAAAACCTACTATTTAAATAGTTCCAGGAAGCTAAATCTTGCTCAAAAATTTTGTCAACACTTGGTGTTCTTCCTACATCCTTGCATTCAAATCCTTTGCTTCAAAGAGAGGAAGATTGCCTTGATATCTTTGATGATGGCAACGCCTTTGATCTAGCTACCCTAAGATGCTTCAAATCCAATTCCTTCTTTTCTTGAGTAGAGATAACATCTTCGAGGTCTCCTTCTTTGAGGTGATGATTGAGTGTGTATCCCAAGAATGCTCCTTTGTTCGAACTAGGTTTTTGAGTTTCTTCAAGATGATGATGTGATCCTTGTCCTTGAAATGCCTTGGAGATGAGAATGTTTTAGATTTTCTTTGACGACTTTCTACTTTGATTTCTTACCTTAGCTCTGAAACCATGTTGAGAAATCTAGGGCATTAGGATTAATAGATTTATCTTTGATGATAACTTCTTGTGAATGTTTTTTACTTTATTAGATTAGGTTCTTCTCTTTGCAAAGATTATTATAGTGTTCTTCTTCATCAAATAGCTACCAAAACATAAAACATAAAAAGACAAGAGACATAGAATGTAGGTGATCATCCAGGGCCAAAACCTCTCCAACCTTGAGAGGAAAGCCCAAACAAATTCTTCTTCTTATAAAATTTTCAAGTGACGAATTCCAAGACCAAGACCCTTTACCTATTAACCTCTCCAAGACCAAGTCACAATGCTTCCTTGATTTGTTTCTTCTTCCTTGAGGGAACGATGGTAAAACTACTTGCTTCTCCCTCCTTCTCGGTTATCCTTCAGATTTCAGCTTCTTGGATCAGACCTGCAACCCTCGACTTCTTCAGAAACCCTAGTTGCAACACTTGTGATGGATGTTGACCAAATTTTGTACCTTATTTTCCCTTCGCTTGGATGGAAAGACTTCCTTTTGTAATTTATCTTGATGAATACTATGACTTCTCCCTTGAATCGACTTCTAGGATAACTTTGCTAGCTTCAGCCCTTTTCTGCAACAGATGGCACCAATTTCCTTCGTACGTGTGAGGTATATTAGCTCAAAACAGATCAGAAATAACTCAGATATGCTTCTCCTTCTTTTGCTTGGTGATTAGATTCCTTTCTCATTATCTTCACACTTCTATCTCTCTTGTCTTATGCTTGGTCGAGTAGTGTCCCAATGGAGGTTAAGATCCTTCAATATATAGTGATTTGCCTATAGAATTAAGTCAACTTGCCATACTAGAAACATCTTCATACCTTTTAAAGGCTAACATAAGGTATAGCTTGTGATAAGGTCTTGGAGGATTTGTGACACAATTGACTTCACCTTTTACAATGTATAATATGCCCAAATGGATCTTCAATACATGACATTAACTCAATAGACTTTATGACTTGAAGAGCAAACCTAATAGCTCACAATGGGAGCTTTAACTATAAAAATAAAATTCCTTGAGCATGAAACACATGACTCAAGCATAACATAAATAATTTTATTTTTCTTCTTTACATCAATTACAAAAAATCATGATTACGCATGTCATTATGAAGACTGAACTTAGTTACATATTTCAACAGTATTGAAAAATTTACATTGCACGCCATATTTGTTTAAGTAAATTAGATTAAATATTAGTATGGATGACTATTTTTTCCAAGAAATCCTAATTAAAAACCCTTTGAGTGCTTCCCCATGATCTATGGATGGTATATAGATGATTCGAACTTAAACAGCAACGCAACAACTTACAGATATAATTATAACACAGAGATGCAACAGAAAAACATTTCATTTCATTAATAGAAAAATATTGAATTGTTCTTACAAACAGAATGAAAATAAGATAGCTCGGGCAATGGTAGCTTATCTCTGAGAAGAGATGTGGCAGCTACATGCCTCTGAATTGAGTTACAATGAGGCTCAAGGGCCTTTTTGTTATTAAACAATAAGAGAAAACCCTAAACAACCAAAACCCTAACCCGAGGAGATGTAACACCAAGAGTTTATGGGCCTCGTTGGGGTTAGTTGTGCAACCAACTTCCCGAGGTCGTAACTTGGTCATATTATCTTCGTTTGATGTGTATAATACCTCATTGGAAAGATCTCTTCAAGGACTAAGACTACTAATGGCATTGCTTTGGCAATTGCTAAGCAACTTTGCAAAATATATATATATATATATATATATATTATATATATATATTATATATATATATAATATATATATATATATATATATATATATATATATGTCATTTAGGGCCTCAAAATGGCTTCGGATGTTCAGGACCGGAAAAATTGCCAAAAATAGTAAATTGTGCTACAATTAAGGAAACAGATGAAACTGACTAGGGGGTCTAGGTGGAATAGGCAGGTGGCCACCAATATCCACTTGGATCAACAGATTAAATCATCAAAACTTATTATAGAACCTAACCCCAAGTGAATCAAGAGAATCAAACCCATAACCTTCCCAACTTAACAATAGGTGAAAGATCTCATATCTAGATCTTGACTGCTTGAGCTAACCCTTTGGGTTCTATATGAAGGAATTTATGACACACCCCATTAAGGATATATTTTTTAAATTATTTTGCAGCACCAAGCTACATGTGAAAAGAATGACATGACATGATAAGAAAACAAAAACTTTTTAAAATATTTTAATTTATATATAAAAACAAAGACTTCTCATAGTTCAAACTCACAAAAATAATTTATAATATGTTGGTTTGTTTGACACTCACTATAGAAGTGATGTGGACAATTGAAAGTCCATTAGTGCTTATATATTTACCATGTTTGAAGGCATTGTCAATTGGAGGACTAAAAATTAACTTAACTAGTTATTACATCATTGCCAAGCATTGATCATATGTTTTTATGCGCTTCTAGTTGTCTTAAACTACTAATGCATATTTTAATCACCTTTCAAATTCCTCATTCTTTAGCTTAGCATTTCTCATTTAGCATTGCATTTACCTTAATTTCCTTTCACAAATCAATTGACATGTTTTTCTAGTTTCTAGATTAGTGACCACTTCAACATTTTATGTATTGCAATTTTACTCTTATAATTTTTGCAATGCCATTTTCAATTTTAAATTAGGTTTTGTTTCTTCATTTTCAATTTTGGAAATAGATCTCTAGAATGTCAACATGAATAGACTTTAGCTAGGAAACCCCTTCGCATCAAATCATATTAATAAAATTGTGGAGACACAATGCCCCAACTTTAAAGACATTTAAACTTATAAGTTTATATTGTTTGTGCAACACTCTAAGTAATATCCTACACTTGAAATTAAAGTAATTACACTTAATAGAAGATAAAAATCAATACAATATATTCACTAACTAGTATGCTCTCAATATGGGGTTTTTCCCTAACCTTTATGTTTGTGACCATTTTTCTTCACATTCATTTGATGTCTAATTATTCTTGCAATTTTCTATTGTTTATCCAAAAATCTATTTAGAAACCTACACTAAAAATCATCGTGTAGTTATAATTAACGAAAAGTAAAAGATTAATATAATTTTTGCATTGTTACTTACATTTAACATAGTACCTTTGGGCCCTGATCTTTCTTTTTTGTTACAATTTCCTCCATAATATGTTAATTTAGATTCTTCTTAGGGGGAGCATTCACCCATGTAGCAAGTTGTGGGCATTCATGGTCATTTTGTATTGGTGGTTAACATTATAAATGATCTTTAACCATATCTTTTAGAGGTTGAAAACACAACTCACCTTTTAATTCTAGTGAGTTCTAAAGGTAGTTGTAAGTAGCTCATATTACACCTTAATCAATTAGAAAGACATCACATATGCAATATTAAAAATGTGAGAGAAACATTATCAATTGCTTTGGAAAAAGGCTGATTATTTTAAAATTGAAAAATATTATAATTTTTACTTTTCAATTTAATAGATAATTTTAAAGGAAATCTTAAAAAATTAGAGAAATCATGCCATGATGATAGTAAAATATTTTTAATCTTGATAAAAAAATTGTGCAATGAAAATGTGAGCAGGAAGAAACAATCCAAAACTAGATAAAGATGCTTGCTAAATGTGACCATTCTTATTTTCTAATAATAGTATACTCAATACAATTTAGGCCAGAAAAAATTGTAGATCCCATCAACTTGACCAATGATCGAAGATTGAATAGAAATGCAATGAAAAGTAGAATTAAAAAGATGTTAGATCTCCCATCCTCTGTTATTAATTCGACAATTTTTCAAAAATATTAAAAATTGAAGCGTAATCGTAGAATGGGAGAATAAGGTATATGTTCCTTATTTAGATTATTAAGAAAATAATATATTTAATTTTGGGCTTTTCAATTGTAAAAAGAACTATCTTCAAATTTACTTAGATGAACCAATTATATTTGTGGGAAAAAATGAAAATAAATAAATAAAATATATATATTTATCTTAATTACTAGATTTAATAAAGGTAGAGAAGTATTAAATTTCTTTAAGGGGCAAGTTTTTTTGAAAGGTAAAAACTTCTAGAAATGTTTGATGCTTGAGTACTAGATATATTTCAAATTAAGATACACACTTTTGTTTTGTTAATTGGGGTTATTTCGGGTGGTTGGGCAGAATGGTTATTATCTTCGTCACCAAGGTGCAAATGCTCGCTAGTGACATGATGAGCTATAATGCCTTAATAAATATTTTTGTATTGGCTTCATTCCTTATGAACACTTAAGTGAGTATATGTGAGTTGGCCTAGTACTAGCAACTCACTCTAGCCTTCTGACTAAGAGGAGATTGATCTCTTCCTTATATATATATATATATAGATATATATATATATATATATATATATATATATATATATATATATATATATATATATATATATATATATATATATATATATATATATATATTATATAATTTGTGAGATTCCCCTTTTTTATTTGGGATAATTGAATAAATATCAGTGTCAACTTCCAATTGCAAAAGCCACTAGTGGCTGAAGAGATTCTCTCATATTTGACTTGTGACCTATGTGTCAAAGTGCTTGATAAATACCATATATGTGTGTGAGAGAGAGATTAATTTCAAGGGATTAGCTCAACTAATTTTTGCAAATATTATTTCACATTTAGTTAGATTCATGTTAACAAGTGAGAGATTTGGATCCCCTCAAGGGAGACATACTAGTGTACATTAAAGGGTTAATATGGGATGTCATCAGCTAATGTGGAAAAGCATCCTTTAAGTTTCTCGAAAACACATTTTCAAGAAAACCCTCCTAGTGATGATGTCCTTCAAAACACCTTTATAGTGACTTCTCCCATTTTCCAATTGGTATCAAACTACAAATATCATCAAAGCATAACACTCCCAACCCAACCCTAAGGACTCCATTAAACTTGAACCCCAATACATCTCAACAATCTCAACCTTGACTTCAATTGAGGTTGACTTTCTATTGGTTGAAGAAAATTGCATCTACCTACTAGACTGACTATATGTGTGTATATTAAGGAAAGGATTAGTAATGACGGGGTGAACTAACATTTAACCTATGTGTGTGTGAGACAAAGGGAAAATTTAGAAATTATTTTTTATTATTATTTTATCAAATTGAATAAATCATGTTTTATTATTATTATTATATATAACAATAATTTTTTTAATAGAAATGGGATTTTTAGAAAACACAATATAAGCTACTTATATAACTAGTAACGAACTATTGTCTGACAACGCCAACACAAGAAGAGATTGAGAGATGAGAATATTTCTTATCGATACATAACCTAATAAAGAGCTTCAAATTTAACAAATTTTGGTTTGCAATAATCCTTGTTTTCACCATTCTTCACCATGAGCCCTAGATAATGGCAATATACAAGTTCCCTTTGCTACCACCATCAAGTTCCTTAAAACTTGACAGTAGAAAATGAGGTTCAAAAATTAAGTCATGGATAGTGGCATAATATCACGACTTACTAAAAGAATTTAGTAAAAACTTGCTAAATGAGTTTAGTGAATATTTGTGCGTTAACTAGGAGGCTATGAAACAAATCACCTTCTCAATAGAAAGGCCTTGGGAAATCAGCTTGTAGAGTTACTAAATTTGAGTTGTTCTTTCTTATCTTTTCTCTATTGGAATGTGCCTTTTCTTGATGCTAGTAATTGTTAGAAAATTAGAAAAGTAGAAAGATTTTATTATGTTGATAATTACTTGTGATAATATTTTATTCTTATTAAGTTTCTTTATGTTCTTCTTTTATCTTCTTCTCGTCACGCAATAATCAAATCAAAAGCATGAATACCAATGACACTAGATATAGACATTTATCGAGGGCTAAAACCCCCAAGAAGGAGAAAACCCAGTCAAAATCTTCCACTAGTAGATTCAAATTAGACTGAGATAATACAAGACCTTAGACTAGACCAAAATACTTCCCTCAATCCACCAAGTTAGCCCTTAAAATTAATTTCCCAAACTTCAATAGTCAACTGCAACAATATTGCATCAATGTTGCATCCAAAATTTCAACCCTACTGCTTCAAAATTTCGGCCCAACTTCAAAACTGCAACTTTGACCTTCCTACAGTAACCCAAAAACATTGCACGTGTGATAGAAAATAGAGAATTTTGGCTTATTCTTGCTTGAGAAGTGTCTCTTTCTTTTTCACTGGGGTTTTCTCCTTTTTCTAGGTATTTCGCACTCATTTTTATTCCTTCTTCAATTGCAGATTGAATTACTTGTCTTATGCTCTAAGTGATGTCGAGTTGTTGCCAATATATCGTGGTTTTTGGCTCCCTTTGAGGTTGACTTGTCCTTAATGAGGCCAAATTACCTTCTTTGAGGCTAACTTGCTGGAGGAGGTCTATTTGACTCAATTTACATCAAATATTTTTTTTTTCTTGATAAACAAAGCACAAGAAGGGTTTATTACATGATGACATAGGACTCATGACATAAACCCTAGAAACCTACAATGGAGGATTTGCCTTAGAAAATAAATAAAAGAGCATGAAACCCATGTTTCAAACAAAAAAAAATTACAATAAAAAATTGTTCTCCTTCTTTTCATCAAATACAATTATGAAGATTGAGACTAGTTACATTCTTCGACACTCCCTCTTAACTAGGGAGGTATTCATAATTACATGCATACATAGGTACATGGACGATCTCAAAATGATATGTTCTACGAAGATTCCTAGTACATGTAGTTCTACAGATTAGATACTTGAGCAAGGTATCTAACCAGGTGGGACTAAGGTGTGTTCCAAGCTTTAGCCACTCTAGGTACCATCAGGCTTCATCTCTAACACCAACCTAGGGATCTAGGTATCGTATCCAAGGTCGAAGCTCCACAAGGTGAATGATACCCTCCCTACTTCGGGATTTAGACATCATCACAGGTTGGCCAGATGTCCTCCCAAGGTGCTTCATATCTCCCTATAAATTAAATAAGATATATCCCCCAGTCCAAGCATACTTCAAAAAGTCAACATCTTATGGAGAGATCTTGCACAATCACAACCCTAATTAGTAACTTTCAATATATATATATATATAATATATAATATATATATATATATAGAATATTTAGCACACCCTTCGGGGTCTTTAATCATTCTAATGTTACTTAGATCATCATCATACTATTAAAACAAACCTCGTCGGAAGCTTTCTTCTCTAACTTCTTCAGCTGCACCAAACTCAACCTCGGCACTTCTCAACATAACCAAGCCTTTGTTTGTAACTTCATGAATCAAGAACATCTATCTGTAGTATTTTTATTCATTCTTTGATCTCACTCCTTCTTTAATGTATTCATTATAGTTGTCATAATATTCCCTCCCTCTTAACTGGGGAGATGTACCCTTTCTTTATATCCAAGCTTCTTCTTTATAACAAAAACCTCTTTCTTCCAGAAAAACATGCTCTTTTATTTGTATCATATCATCAGAATAGCTTCAACCTTTCAAAGCTTCATTCCTTCAGGAACATCATTCTTTCTATGGCAACAAGGTCATCTGTCCATATTTAATAACATCATCGTTCTTATAGCTCCCTCTTTCCATCATGCTCATCAAGTCATGAACATCTTCAACCTCTTGAAGATCATGTACCTACAAATTTCAACAAGTACAAATATATAGCAGCATGAAGTTAACTTTATCAAAATAGGGTTAGCATAATATTATCGAAGTAAACAATCTTTAGACATTTAATACCTAATCCTAGTTAGGTTCATAATCGGCAAGAGTTATATCTTTTATATTCTAGACTTCAACAATTTTTTCTAGGGTTTTTGTCACAAACCCTAGATTCCATCATCGATACTTAAAGCCTTAGATATCAGCAACTAAATCAAGTTAGCAATCATAGCATTTTACATCTGGGGTTTCAATATTGTGCCCTAGAATTTCATGTCAAACTCTACTAGGTTTTGTCACAAGCCCTAGATTTTATCAAACTAAATCATGAATATCTAATAATCAAGTTAGCATTCTATCATTTCATATTTAGTGTTTCATTATCATTTCCTAAAAACTTATACCAATCTCTTACCAGGGCTTGTATTGTAAAACCATAGATACAAAAATCAAACAAATTTAACAAGGTTAGGGATTCAATTATACAGAGGCACATATGCCTAAGGTTTCTTTCCTAGGTCCTTATTAACACAAGGGTTTTTTCATAAACCCTAATATACTAAACCCTAAAAATATAGGGTTGTATCATATAACCAAAACATCAACAATAAACCCTAAAAGGGTAGGGTTTTACAATAACATTATAAAAACCCTAAACATTAGTATTTTATCATGTGATCTAATCAATCCATAAGTGGACTAGGGACTCATTAACAACATACCATAAAGCATCAAAAGGCTATGGTTTTACAGTGAACCCTAAAGGTTAGGGTTTCACCAAAATGAACAAACAGCAAGAGATAATGTTATAAGGGTAGATTCAATCTAAAGATTAAACACCCTAACAAGAATCCTTATGATTCAAAACCCTAGACATAAGATAATTAGTAATACAAAGAAAAAGAAGAATGACCATACCTTCTTATATGAAGAATGTTGGACACCTAATCCACTAAGGGTTATGGTGTTGAAGTTGAACAGTCAAAAAGAGTCCAAGAGACCTTGGAAGATTAATCCAAGAGTTACACCAATGTATTATAAATGTATATCATGTGAATAGTAATACTTCTTTCATATTTTGTGTCTTCACCATGGTTATGTTTAACATGGTATCAAAGTTGCAAGTGTATTCTTGCCCTGCCTACTTATTGTGAGCCAATGGTTTTGTGACCTAGCCTAATTTTATATCTTTCTTGGTCTGCCATTTTCCAGCCGTCTGACCTGTCATTTTCAGGTCGTGTAGTAACAGCCCTACTTTCCTCGCCCTACGTCTGTTGCCCTGGAATCTATCCATTACTGAAAAAACCTTTTCTGTGTGTTTCCATATTGATCTCTCAACAAGGCTCATGCTAAGTTTGTTGCACAACCATTTCTCTGCGCTATTGTGTAGTAACTCATATTTGTTCAGCGCGTCAGATGTGATGGCCGAAGCATTTTTGCAATTGTGTATTGAATAATCTCTTTTGGATTGATTAATCCTGGTATTGGTGTTGTGTCTTATTTGCATTGCCTCGTATCTGGTTGAATAACATAAGCCCTGTAATTGAATGTGAGTTTGAATTGATCCTGCGTTGAAGCATGCGCTGAATTTTGAATGTGTTCGAGGTTGTTTGTATGTTGTATTGGTTATCGAGCTTCTTGTTCCTAATTCGCATCAGTTTGTTTCTTGTGAACGACTGCTGAAGAAGAAGAATCTAAAATAATTTTCTGAAGGTTAAGGCAAAATCTTTTGCTTATGTAATTCAGCCCAAATTCTGGCGATCCAATTTTCAATAGTTTGTTAGTTGAGACTACCACTAGAATCAATGAACGTAAAGGATTATACTTTTGGGATGATGCCTGAAAATGGAGATTGAATACACTATTAGATGTGTTGGTCGGTTCGATGCACAGCAAATTGGCACCAGTAACATTCAACGTTTTATTTTGCTTTTGTAGACTTGCGTCTATATGTGGCTCAGGCTCTAGTGCTTGAGATTTCGACATAAAATCCAGTGAATGACTAACTGTATATGCACAACTTACAGGCATTAATCAGTTAGACCATACATGAACCAAGCCATGGCAATTGCTAATATATATTTCATTCCTCTCTTCATCGTAGAATAAGGCAGTGATGTCTTCAAGTGCTTCTTCTACAGTACTTCTTATTGTAGATGCATTTGGGCGATTTCTAGGACTAATCTGAACATTTAGATCATTGGCACGAATCTTTGCTAGGCACTTTCCAGATGCCATAGCAAGTGGTCCTCAAATGAGGTAACCAACTCCCCTATGAAATTCCACACAGCCATTGTACGATTGCATAAAGTTAGGAATAATTGATTCTCATAAAGAAAAATAAACATTGATGGAGTCAAGAACTCTACCCTGCTTACTGCAGTCGATTGTGTATTACAAACATCCATTATTTGTAGGTTCTCAATTTCTTGTTTTACGAGAAGTTTCTCATTGAACTGCTCAATAAATTCAACCTTCTGGAACATCATTTCCATTGTGACCTGGGACATAGAATCCTTCCAGGAATGGAGTTGTTGCAGTTGAGTTCAATTCCACACCGGAGAATCTAAAATTGGCTCTACCTGTGAGGTTTCGTGGTGTCATGTCATGATACTGAAACATATCCTATGATAGATAAAGGATCTCGTTGGTATGGAACCTCCTCATGAGATCTACGGCTGACAGAGGCAAGGCAGAGTCTACTTATAGGTGCATTGGAGCTGTGTGTTTCAACTCATGATGAGTTGGTCGAAGGTCATATTTTGTGCCTACATTGATGGTACGTTCGGGTAGTTTGTATGAACAACGTTGAGGTAACCATTTCTACATAATTACCAATTTCCAATATTGATTTACCTTTGAAAAAGATTTTTGACCACGAAGCTTCCTTTGAACAAGCCAATGAACAGGGACAATGCTTGTTGTAGTGCATTCAATTTCGAGATGAATGCTCTCCAAATTAGAATTACATTGGGTGTTGATTGAAGACGTAAAGTCTTGTCCGTAAGCAGTATTATTAAGCAAATGAACAGGTTGATTGCTAACTTTCTTTGGGGAGGTCATGCATATCAGTGTAAAATTCATCTCGTCAAGATGGCCTCCATCTCTGTTCCTAAAAGTATGGGTAGATGGGGCTTGAAAAACATTCGCACCTTTGGTAATGCTCTTCTCTGTAAGTCTCTCTACAGAGGAATATATGGGGATGGGCCTTGGAGTAGACTCGTAAAGACTAAATATCTGAAGGAAAAGACCGTAGACTTTTGGTACAGGAAGCGGATCCTTGGTACCAGAAGCGGCTCGATGATTTGGCAAAGCCTGCGAAAAGTCCACCCTTTTTTCATGGAAAAATTTTGCTGGACCTTATATTCTGGATCTAACATTTTTATTGCTTTTGACTCTATTATATCGGGCCGGGGGTTCACTTTTCCTCATCCACTGTTATGTAATCTTCATAGGCTGGGAGTCTTTACGTGGGATAAGTTGATTAAGGGATGGTCTGGTGCCTCTCCGATTTGGAAGGATGGAGAGGAGCTTCATTTACCTCGTCAGATGCTTCCTCTCTGGCTGAGGGTAAAGGCGAGACTTGTTTGTTTGGGGATCTCCCGAACGGGCACATATGATAGTCTAGTATGGTCTATCCATAAACCTGTGAGCGTAAAGAACATTTATGCTGACATGATTTCTGTCGTTGCTGAAAATCCTCTTCCGCTATTTCCTCCATGTTTTTGGAAAGCCATATGCTCGATGAAGATGATCATTTTCTCCTGGTTGCTATTTCGGAACAAAAATCTTACATGGGAGACACTACAAAGGAGGAATTGGCAGGGTCCAAGTAGATGCTCCATGTGCCTCAATGCCTCGGAATCAAACTTGCACATGTTCTTTCAGTCCCCTACGTCCCTCATAATCTGGTATGATTTGTCTACTTTTTTTGTTTTCCCTCACATCATTTTTTCTTCTGTTCAGGAAGGTTTTCTCTGGTGGAGTAGACAATCCCCCCCTTGGAGATCGTTGTTCATTATCACTTGCTGGTATCTGTGGAACTGGAGGAATGCGCACATTTTCCATGACTCCAAGGAACCTCTCCAGGCTATTCTTCAGTGTATTTTGGCTTGATATGATTCCTATCATCAATATTTTACTACATCAACATGTGATCCCATCTGATGCAGCGAGTTGTGATTCTGCATGAGGTTTCTGCTTTTCAGTATTGTATCCAACTATTTGTTTTGGATCCTCCTCATATAGGCAGGGCGTAGCTGCCCCCTCCTTATATGTTTTCGAATGAAATCTCCTTTTTGCTACAGCCTTGTAAAGTTTTGACACATCTCCATCAAGCTCCTTGATCAACTGATCTTGGAGATGCATTATATATTGTCTTTGTCCTCTTTTATGTGCATTTCTGAACTGGTCCAACATTATGTTTTCTGCTAAGGATGAAAGACATTATCTGCCTGTATGGGAATCTGTCTACATTATTATGAAGAGGTCTGGGCATATCCATGCCAAATCAGTCATCTTGAATTATGTATTGAAGATCTTTATATACTCTTAATATAAAGCTATGCTGTTTTTTTCCTCTGAAAAATCATCGCTCAATCTGTGTGTTGGTTCGTGCTCTTCATTGCTCGTGATTGGTATGTATATTTATTTGTGTGCGTTGGATATATGTGCATTGGATTATAAGATGAATCGATGGTGAAACCATGGAATACAACATTAAAGTTATAAATGTGTTGGGCCCGAACACCTGGAGAAATAAAAGACCGTCCAACAAACACGTGATTGCTTCTAATTTGAGAACCTTGGTTTGAAGCCTCTTGACATTTTCTTTGTTGAGTGGCTGCCAAAGTTGTACAGCATAGATATTACATGTTGTGACTTCGAAAAACAAGATATAAATTATGTTTTATATTTTTGTGGCTTTTGTTGTAATACATTGTTTGAGAAGGGAAGCAGCCCACTATTATTCAGGTTTGGTACTACAATTACATTTGGTGTTAGTACTAGCCTTTCTGTAAGTTTTGTTGATACTCCAATTCTTCATTTAGCCTTGGTGTAACATTTGGCAAAGTGAGCACCCCGTTATTTGGTTTTGGGAGTACATTTGAATCCACAAAATTAAACTCTTCGAAAATGGCTAAACTTGATGATATATTAGAGTTGTTAAATACTTTAATACATTCCACTATAGATTAGATGGTAAACATCAGCAAGGACAATCTTTCTGACATCAAAATATGTCTGCAAAATACACAAGAATAGATTAATTTTTTGCAACTAGAATCTCAGCTACGACAAGATGAGCCTCAGCAAATTTTTCATTCTAAACTGTTTTCTGTTCAAAACAATCATTTGTTCAAGGTTGAAACAAACACCCATCAACTGCCATTAAGTGATGAAATCAACAAGGTTGAGGTTGATTCACATTCAATGCCCATTTCAAGATCATATTTGCATGTAGATGTAAAAGTCCAGGTTCCACATCCCAAGCCCATTATTAGACCTTGGGAAGATCTTGTTAGCGACAAGCACAAAAAAGGTCTTGGAAATGATAAGGAGGCATCCTTTCATATTCCAAATTACTCAAAGCCCATCAAATTTCAGAGTGTAGGGTTTCTTCATGGTAGTTCACCTTCACCTGTTCCAAACTCTGCTCCTCCACATTCACAGCCAAAAGTTGTCAAATGCCAAGATTGTGACCGAGTTGGCCATGTGAAAGATCATTGTTTTGATATTCGCCCACGAAAGCATTGTGGTTAGCACACTCATTCTTCACACAGATGCTTCAAAAACAAACCTCTTGCAAGAACAAAAATTCACCTTGGATGGATTGCTTCTTAGCATTTAGCTTCAACAACCAAGAAGATATTTCAGTCATATGTCATAATTTCTTCTAGAGTATTAAAAATTCTTGCAGTTGAGTTTTATCCATCATCTCACCTTGTATCTGACAGGGGGGAATTCATGGTCATCTATAAGTTTCAAAAATACATCAAGTGAGCCTGAGCCACAACCTGAACCTATTTCCTGAGACTAAGCCAAAGACAGCCATACCCAGATTCAAAGTTGTAGCCATGGACATAGAAGCCCCTGAACATGCCTTTGGTTTGTGTTCTTCCTTAAACCGCCATAGGTTGCATACCTCCTTTTCCAAGTTTAAGGTCCCCCTCTCCAAAGCATTATGAACACTTCCTCTAGTAGAAGACTTCAACTTCTTGCCAGATTTAGAAGAGTTTTGGGAATCACGTTAAGCATTCCTTTAGTTGGTGGCCTTCCTTAAACCACCGCAAGTTGTTGACCTCCCTTTTCCAGGTTGAAGGTACCCCTCTTCAAAGAATTAGGGACAATTCCTCTAGCAGAAGATTTCATCTTCTTTTCCAGATTTGGAAGAGTTCAGGAATTGCACTAAGCGATCCAATGTTGGTGGTCATCCTTAAACCACTGTTAGTCGAGACCTTGAGTTCTCCCACCTTATACCTTCATCTGAGAGAGCACATTCAGTCTATTACTGTCATGCATTGTTTTATTTTTGTATTAGAGCTCTCTTCTTGGACTCGTATATACCTCATCAGATTAAGGGGGGAATGTTGGACACCTAATCCACTAAAGGTTATGGTATGGAAGTTGAACAATCAAAAGGAGTCCAAGATACCTTGGAAGATGAATCCAAGAGTCACACCAATGTATCATAATAGATGCATCTAATGCTTATCTTTCATATTCCGTCTTTGCCATGGTTATGTTTAACAAAGAAGATTTTGCAACAAATATTGTAGTCTAAAACATACCTTGAGCCAAACCTTGTAGGGAATTATCTTCTTTGAAGGGCTTCCTCTACAACAAAGTTTCGTTCATGATTCAAGTCTTTCTTTTGAAGTCTCTCTTTTAATCTAGCCATAATCCTTATATATTTCTGCAAGCTTTCCTACCAAGGAAGATACAAAGAAAGGATTATGAGTTTGCAATATAAACAATTATAGATGCATAGAGGAGAGTCAAAACATTAAAGAGGAAACACATAATAAGATAATTATATTTGGTAAAATGGTGGAGGCACCTCTTAATTTACATCAATTCAATCTTTCTGAAGGATACCTACAACTTATCAAAACAATTCAAGAATTTCTAACAAGACATATGAAATTTATGAACTCTAGAAAACAAGGCAAAACAATAACTTGGGCCATAATAAAACAAAGAAAAGAAGATGAAGATATTCAAAGAATTGAAAAGGCTCTACTAGCCATCGAAGAATCAACTCCCACAGGATCGAACTTGGTAGAACAAAAGTTGCAACTGATTCAGTTGGAAACTGACATAATAAAGCTTCTTCGCTTAAAAGAAGAAACCTGGAGGCTCAAGAGCAGAGCAATCTAGCTCAAAGCAAGTGATGAAAATTCAAAGTTCTTTCAACAATATGCAAGGGGTCGGAAAGCCATTAACTCAATCTGGGAATTACAAGACTCGGAAGGAAGGAAAGCAGGCAATTTTGAACAACCGGCTGACATAAGGATTAGACATTACTCTAATATCTACAAAGCCCCCATTGGAATAACCCTTCCAAGCATCATTCGCATTGTTGAAGCTCTGCCCAGATTCATCAAGCTGGAGGAAATTGAAGAACTAAACTCTCAGGTTACTAGAGAAGAGCTTGAAGTTGTGCTGAAGCGCTTTCATAAGGATAAGAGCTCGGGTCCTGATGGGTGGCCAGTTGAATTCTTCAGTTCCTTTTTAGATTTAGTTGGAGATGATCTCATCTAGACCATTGAAGAAAGCCGAAAGTCTGGCAGAATTTTGGAGGCCTTCGACTTGACTTTCCTGGCCTTTATACTCAAATCTGATAACCCTTCCTCTTTTGAAGGTTACAGAACCATATCCCTCTGCAATAGCATTTACAAAATTATATCCAAAACAATAGCCCTCCGTATTAAACCCTTTCTCTCCCAAATGATATCCAAGGAACAATTTTCATTTCTCAGCCATCGCCAAATCCATGAAGCAATTGTTATTGCTCAAGAAGCTCTTCACTCGATTAAGAAGTTCCATAAAAAGTTTGTCATCCTAAAAATTGATCTTTCCAAAGCCTTTGATCGTACTTGTTGGTCCTACCTCAGGATAACTCTCACTCACATTGGCTTCCCCTTTGCTTTCATCAATTGGATCATGGGTTGTCTTACTTCAGTCTCCTTTAGTATTCTCATCAATGGAGCAGCTTCGGGTTTCTTTCATGCGGAACAAGGCCTTAGGCAGGGATGTCCTCTCTCCCCACTGCACTTTCTCCTCATCATGGAAGGCTTCAGCAGACTGATAACAAAAGGCAGAGAGGAAGGCTCTTTGGCTAGAGTCAGACTCTTGAATATGTCCTCTATAACCCATCCTATATTTGTTGATGATGTTCTGATTTTTTTTTAAATGGATCTTTTCAAGACTCATATGCTTTCAAGGCTATTCTAGATCTTTTTTGTATAGCTACAGGCATGCAGCCAAATATTGCAAAATCAACTATTATCATAGTTTCATGCTCGCTGAATGAAGGAAGATTAGCTCGCCAATTTTTTGAATATGAGCGTCAAGATCTGGATGATGATCTTAAATATTTGGGTTTCAGATTGAAACCAAATGGTTATCGCATAGCAGGATTGGACTTGGCTTATGGCCAAGATTGAAAGCAGAATCAATATTTGGCAACAGAGATGGCTTTCTAGAGCAGATAGGCTAACTCTCCTCAAGTCAGTCCTACAAGCTATTCTGGTTTACTGGATGTCGCTGGCCCAAAGGCATTTTAAAAAGAATTCAACAGTTATGTTGTCACTTCCTTTGGCGTGGACAAATTTTAGAGAGAACTTTTGCTTGGGTCCGTTGAGACAGCATTGACAACCCCAAAAAACTGGGGGGTTAGGGCATAAAAAATTTGCATTTATTCATTGAGGCTTTGGCTGCAAAACTGGGCTGGCAACTTATTAATTCTAGAAGTCTTTGGCAGGAAATCACTTATCATAAGTACATATATCCACTCTCAATTCTGGAATGGATCTGTAGACCTTTAGTTCCTACGGCTGGATCCTCCATAATTTGGAAAGCATTATCTCAGTCTATCTCTCTGATCAAGCGTGGTATGGCTTGGAAAGTTGGCAATGGAGTTCAAGTGAGGATTGGTTTGGAAACGTGGAGTGGATGTGGGAATGGCCATATTCTCCCCCATCCTCTTTGTGATTTCCTTAAAGACTCAAGCATCACCCACTTATCACATATAGCAGATGATATTCAGGACAGGTGGCAAAACCAGACCTGGAAGGACCACAGAACGCTCCACATTCCAGCAATTTGGGTCGATGATTGGCAGAGATTCATAGGCTCATTAGAGGAGGCCAATGTGTGTATAAACGACAATCAAGATGTCCTTATATGGGCATTGGATCCCCAAGGCAGATACTCCCCCAAATCGGGTTATGCTTATACAATGGCAGCCAAACACACGGGTGATTTCTCTTGGTGGTGGAGTCATATCTAGAAATTAAAGGCTCCTCCCAAATCTAGGCTTTTCATGTGGTGCATTTTAACAGAAAAGGTTCCCATTGAACTAATGCTGAGGCGTCGAGAAAATTGCGGGCCTTCTAGAGATACTTCTCATCTCTTCTTTACCTCTTTTGTCTCGAAAGTCTTCTGGCAAAGGATCCTCACTTCACTAAATCTACATATTGATTGGTCGAGACGAGATATTGAAGAGGCTTGGCAAAGATGGTGGATAAAAGCCAACTCTCAGAAAACTAGATGCCTTCCACTGCTAATTTGTTGGGGAATATGGCTTAACAGGAACAAATCCATTTTCAAGAATGCCAAAATATATTGGGACTCCTCCAGTATTTCGTTGTTGGCTTTATACAATTCGCTTCGGGAGGACCAAGACATCCGACCCCCTTGGATCATTACCTAGGAATCCATAGACATAAACTCCCCCTGGGGTTATTTTGACGGCTCAGCACAAGCTGAAGGTTGTAATGGAGGGGCGGTGCTGCATATGGATAATATAGTGTCTTATAGAATCAAGGTCGGCCTTGGCAGAGGCAACAACAACTATGCTGAATTGAGCAGTGTAAAATACCTTTTCCTTTTTGCAAAAGAACAAAATTGCCAACAACTTCAAATATTCAGAGACTCACAGCTCATAATTAACTAGACAAATGAAGTTAATCATTGTCACTTACACACACTTGAGATATTCTGACTGATATCCTTTCTCTAAAGTCCCAATTTGATTCATTTGCATGCTCACATATATATAGGGAAAGGAATGATATTGTTGATCGTTTATCCAAAGAGGCAATGAAGCTGAACAGAGGTCAATGGCAAATACAGGAATACATGGGCAGCAGTTTCTACAGCTACTATCATCGTCCTTTTATGGACATGATTGATTCCTATCAGAACGATCGCTAGATCATTCAACAACTTTTCTTTTACTTTCTCCTTCTATGTATATAACTTACCAGTGTTCAGTGTATTTTTGGACAAAACTCATATTCTCATAAACTTACTGGACTTCTCAGAAGTTTATTATCAGTAAGCATCATAATAGTTTTTGTAAAGTTTATAATAGCTCTAAACAGTACTCCCTTTTTGCTAACAACAGTTCATATCTGCAGTATCATACAACATGTAATTTTCTTATCTTTTTAATGAAAATTACGCTTTTTCCAAGGAAAAAAAATAAAAGAAAAACTTTACAAAAACTTAAAACATTAGTCTACGTTAGAAGGATATGCAAGAGAAAGACTTATAATATAATTCTTTGACTTCTGAATCTTCAGCGTTGTTCTTCTTAGGTGGAGCTTCATCAACAATTGTTGCATGTTCTCTTTCTCTCTTCTTGTTTCTAGGATTATCAGGACATTGATTCTTGAAATGTCCCATTTTATGACAATGAAAACATTCAACTTTGGATAGGTCAATTTTATTCTTTGGTCCTTTAAACTTCTTGTGACCTCCCTTTTTCTTGTAGTGAGCAGAATATGCATTGGAAGTGTTGTTTTCTTCATCATCCTTCATGTCACTTACTAATGAGATGTGAGCTTCTTCTTGACTGCATGCATTCCACATTTCTTCAAATGACAGAGTTACTTTCCAACTGCTAATACATGATGCAAAGGAGCTCCATGATTTCCGTAGACCTAGTAGTGCAGCGATCACAAGTTCTTTATCTGGTATGATTTCATCAATAACTTGGAGCTCATCTCTTACTCGAGAGATCCTCACAGAATATGAAGATACACTGTCATCTTTTGTCATATTTATTGTTTTTGGTCCATTCTTGAGACTAGCAACTTGTCCAATGTTCTTGATGGTAAATCATTTGGAGAACGCTTCGTACATCTCCTTTGTAGTTTTTATATTGGCTACATAGAGGATTAGGTTGTATTTTACTCCATCTACAATTAGATTAATAGCTAAGATGTTTGTTTCCTTGTATTTTTCATTTCCAACCTCATTTGCGGGTTCCTTAACTTTTCCTTGAACAAAATCCAATACTTTACGTTTCGCAAAGATGAGATCTATCCTCTTATTCCATACTTTATAGTTGGAGGCTCCTTCTAACTTGTTTTTTGACTTCATTGAGTTTTCCATATACCTTTCAATGTATCCCTGATGTAGATGATATGCTTTCCTTATGATCTTTTGCTATATCCTTCCTTTAATAGATCTTCAAACTACCTTTTCCATCTTATCCTTCACGTTAGCTCTGATACCATGTTAGAAAATCAAAAAGGCAGAAATATTTTCTTATGTTAATAATTACTTGTGATAATCTTGCATTCTTATTAAGTTTATTTATGTTCTTATTTTATATTATTATCATCAAGCAATCATCAAATCAAAAGCATGAAGACCAATGACACCAAATATAGGCACTTATCCAAGGCTAAAACCCTTAAGAAGGGGAAAACCCTGTCAAACTCTTCCACTAGTCACATTCAAATCAGATTGAGATAATCAAGATCTTAAACCAGACCAAAATCCTTTCCTCACTCCACCAAGTTAGCGCTCAAAATTGAATTTCCAAACTTCAATAGTCAACCACAACAATATTGCATCACAGACAAAATTTTAACCCTACTGCTTCAAAATTTCAACCTAGCTTTAGAACTACAACTTCGACCTTCCTACAGTAACCCAAAAACTTCGCACGTGTGACATTAAAAAAATAATTGTGGCTTCTTGCTTAACGATTCTCTTTCTCCTTCGCCAATGTTTTCTCCTTTGTTTAGGTATTTCACACTTCTTTTTCTTCCTTCTTCAATTGCAGATCAAATTACTTGTCTTATGCTCCAAATGAAGTTGAGTTCTACTAATATATAGTGATTCCTGGCTCCATTTGAGGCCGACTTGGTAGAGGAGGTTTATTTGACTAAATTTATATCAAAATATTTTTTCTTTCTTGAATAAAGCCCAATAAGGGTCTATTACATGTTGACAATGACTAGGAATCATGACATAAACCCTAGTAGCCTAAATTGGAGGCTTTGACCTAGAAAATAAATAAAAGAGCATGAAACTCATGGTTCAAAATAATTTTTCTTTTACAATAAAAATTAATTTTCTTCCTTTTCATCAAATACAATTACAAATACTCTCACTAGTTACATTCTTCAACAGTTATTTCAGTGGCAACTTGGTTTAGATTGGAATTCAAGGGCTTCTCTTGATCTTCAATTTATTTTGTTAATTTTATACATCAATAAATCATCTATTAATGAATGCTAGTAGTGTTCCATGAGGATGTGTCCCCCCAAGAGGGGGGCATGCTCCTGAGATCAAGGAATGCCTTGGGAAACATTTCCCCACATCCCCCATTTGGGGAAACTCAAGGAGATGCAAGGGATAATGTTACCCCAAAAGGGATGCTTGTGGGCACCCCCCTTGCATTTTCCCTGAAAACTATAATTTATGAGTAGGAAAGCCTAATATTCAACCCTAGGGCCCTAGTACTATGTAATAAATGGTAATGTTAAATTCTTAAAGAAAAAGTGACATTCTCCTTTTACTTAAACTTTTAATATTACAATTAATTTTTTCAAGATGTTTGAAAGTGGTTCAAACTGCATTGGATTTCACATGGAGAAAGTATAATTTTAAGTCCCACTTAATACCCAGCGAACATAAAAGTTTTCAGGATTTCAGGATTAGGAGGGTTGCAACATTTCCGTTGGGTTCTATCATGTAAGAAGGTATGGAACTAGCATTTAGTCAAGAGTACCAAGCCCTTTATGTACCTCGATATTGGTGGCATTGATTATTGAACTCTTGTCATGACCCTAGTAAAATTATACCTCTCACTCAAACGAAATCTTGATTTGACATCTTAGATATTTTCCTTATCTTACTTTAATGCATAAAGGGTGATATTAATTTTAAGGATCCCAATACAGACAATGATTTTGATGATATGTCGGTAGTTGTTCTAGGACTAGCGTAAATCCATCTTAACCCTAGATCTATCAAGCATTGAGAATGATCAAATCTCTCAAGGTGCAAACCTCTTTTTTAAATGCAAAATTTGAAGAAAGGTTTGCACCTCAAGAGATTTTATCCCTCTCGACACTTTATAGATCTAGGGTTAAGATGGATCTAAGTTGGTTTTAGTGATGCATGGTCACACAAAATTTGTTGAACATCTAACTATTTTGATCATTTAAAATATGTTAAATATGTCCAAGATTAATATGGTCATGATAATTTAATTTTTTCAGTTGCTCATGTAGTTCACTATATCAGAGATCGATACTAGCTACATCTATGGAAAACCCACCTGTGTCTAGGTGAGCCAATTATTTTCCATGTAGAAATTACTCCCAAGGAGCGAGCATGTCAATCTCTATCGGACTAGAACTCAAGTGGGGAGGATAATATTAACTTCTCCCTGCCACCTGAGCTACACCCATTTAACTTGAATGATGAAATGAGCAACACCCCCTTAGTTTGTTGAAATGATAAAGACTATTAATAACTTGAATGATGAAATAAAAAATTGAATGCAAAGTGACAATGTAACATTGTTGAATGATAAAAAATGTGAATAATAAGAATGTACTCAATTATAAATAGTATTCATTGTAACCAATCTCAAACTATTTTCCTCTATTGTTCTTAGTGTCACACTTGTTAATTTTGCCATATTTTCATATCGATCACATGAAAATGGTAGTTGAAATCACAAACCATTCAAATCTTTAACAGAAGCTATTGTGGTAAATGTCATGCCTTGTCTCCCTTTCTCTCCAATATCAAAAGTAGCTTTCTCCAAAGTCAATTATTGTGACATATGGAGTGTCAAACCCCAACTAGTAGTTGTTTTCTATTACCTCATTTGAATGCAAAGTTACTAACAATGTTGAATGGCGGAAAATGGGAATAATAAGAATGTATTAAGTTACAAATAGATTATAGTTTCAGGAAGCAAACCTTTCAAGGTTAAGTGAACATTTTATTTATGATGAAAATTCAAGTATTTTATTTATGGTTGAGTCACTATAACATAGAAATTAGTGCATGTTGTCAATAATTTATTTATGCTTATACTAAAATAAATAACATTATTAATCTGATTACTTTGAAATTTATATACATCATACATCTAGTTCCGTCAAATCAGAAATCAACATCTACACTAAAATCAATGCATCTAGTGCAAGAATCAAATAGGATTAGAAATAAACAACTACATTGAAATTAATGCATCTAATGCAATCAATTAAATAGGATTAAAAATCAAAATCTACACTAAAATCAATGCATCTAATGTAATAAATCAAATAGGATTATGAATCAACATCTACACTGAAATCAATGCATCTATTTCAATGAAAAACCAAAATATTCATTGCTTTCTAAATCCAACTTCTTTGACCTTTTGTAAAATTGATACTTCCTCTTCCACCCTAGTTAATAATGTTCAATATTATATAATACTATATAGTATGTATTTGTCTCTGTGTGTCTCTTTCTTCTTCCCTCTTTCTCCCCTCCATCTCTATGTCTATCTCCCTCCCTCTCTCCTTCTCTCTCCCATCCTCCCTCTCTCTCTCCCCCCTTCTATATATATCTATCTCTCCTACCATCTCTCCTTTAACTCTTTATCTCACCCCCAAACAAACACACTCTCTCTCCATCCCTCTCTCTGTCTCTCTTCTTCCCTCTCTCCCCCCTCCATATATATATCTATCTCCCTCTGTCTCTCCTTTGTCTCTCTATCTCACCCCCCAAACATACATACACTCCCTCTCCCTCTTCCTCTCTCTCTCTTTCCCTCTCTCTCTTCCCTCTCGCTCTCCTCTCCACCTTTCTCTCTCTGTTTTTCTTCTTCGCTCCCTCTTTCTCTCCCTCTCTCTCTCCTTTGTCCCAAGTCTTCTCTCTCTTCCTTCCACTCTCTCCCTTTCTCTTCCACCACCCTTTGTCTCTCCCCATCACTCACTCTCTCTTTTTCTATCTCTCTCTACGCTCCAATTATGTCACTATTTCCCCCACTTTCCTTCTCTCTCTCTCCCCTCCATCTGTGCCTCCTTGCCCCTCTCCTCTCCTCCCTTGCTTCCCTCCTCTCCTCTCTCCCTCACTCTCTCTCCATCTCTCCCTTGTCATTCCTCTCTCTTCCTTCCACACCCCCCCCCTCTCTCCTCACTTCCCCCTCTCCCCATCCATCTTTGTGTCTTGCTCTCATTCCTCTCCCCTCTCCTCTCTTCCCCCCTCCTCTTCTCTCCACCTCCCTCTCTCTATATCCTTGTTCTTCCCTCCTCTCTCCTTCTCTCTCCCGAACCTCCTCCCCCCTCCATCCATATGATCGAAATTCACTCTGTAATCAATAATATATGTAAGGTCTAATAATAATCTATTAGAATAATAATAATCGGTATTATTGATTATTATACCAATAATAATATATAAAGAAATAACATTTTAAATAAGCAATACTATGTTAACTTTACATTATGGACAAACCAATTTCTTATAATCAAATTGGTCTCTCTGTGTCTTACATTTTGCATTTTGTGTTTTACATTTTACCTTTTACATTTATATATGTTTTAATTTGAATATTATTTAAACATATGAAGTTGACATATAAATGTTAAATGTTTGCAAATATTTACACCACTGCAACATCACCCCTATACTAGGTTGTAGAGTACCTCTCAGTGCAATTATTTTTTTGGACTATAAAAGTCATCTAGAACCTTTTTGTTAATGTATTTCTTATTCAAAGATGCATTGGACTCCTACTATCCTGGTTATATGTATCCTTGGTTGCTAAATATATGACAAACTTCGCATATTTGTGTATAATGGTCCGGATTCATATGGATGCACATAAATATTTACACATTTTTTGCAAAATTTGAATATTGATGTATTTTTTGGTTGACTAAATTTTTGGTCCAAATTTTTTTTCCTATAATGTCCCTAACCAAAATATGTCCATAGATCTTGCAATAATTCTCAAAATTCTCTTTCATGCATTTTCCCAAACATTTTGCAGGAAAACAATTCTTCAAACACTTTGTATACAAAGAAGAAAACCTTTATGGTAGAGACATTTATTCAAACATTTTACAAGAATTCAAATCAAAAACCTTTACTCACCACATGAATAACAACAAATCAACAAATTTATTTATTAAGTTTGGAGCATAAAAAATACATGTCAAACACTTGCATTGATACAAAATTTGGATCATGTGAATGGCTCTTACAAATGGCACCATTAGTTGAAGAATTTTGAAGTATATAGCTCAAGAAATTTACTAATGCTGCCCCAAGAAAAAATGTGGGCTCCCTAGGAAGAATGTGTCCCCACAAATTAGACTCAAACCTCCCTAATAAATTTGGCCCTCCATTACAATTCAGCCTCCCAAAAGAAAATTAGCATTCACAAATTAAGCATTTGTTGCAATAACAAAACCACTCCACAAATAAATTCAATAAGTACAATAACTCAGCATCTCCACCAATAAATTCAATAAGTACAATAACTCCTCTCCACAAATAAATTCAATTCAGTTGTTACAACAACTCAACCTCTCCCAGAACTCTCAGATCAATTATCTGAGACAAGCCCCAATTAATGTCTAAAAGCAAGCTCCCATCTTCATTTTATTATTGTCATGAGCTATAGGAATACCATGGGCTAATATGATACATAGACCATTCGAATACCATGGCTCTCCATTTTTTTAATAAAGTGACTTTATAGAAAAATTATTATTTTTCTCTAAATCACTTAATAACGCCTTTTTTGTTTAGTTATTCACCGTCACTTTTGAATGTTTCTCTTTCCACTCAAATGACAATCAAACAATTAGCTTAATTGATCCCCTTCTTCCCCTATTACCTACGGGTATCAAATAGGCTATATTGGGTCAGTGACCTCTTCCCCTATTACCTACGGGAATCGAATAGGCTATATTGGGTCAGTGACCATTCAGAAAAGGGACATTACATTTTCCAATTCCCAGTTTTGGGGTCAATCGGTTCGATAACCAACCTATTTCTAATAACATTAATTCATTGTTCTTTTTCAATGTTAACATTTGAGCCTTGCCCTAATTCTCACAAATCAATGGATAATGGATGAACACACATGCAAATGAAAACCAACCCGAGAAGACATACAAAATAGCATACAGGGGTATTCTAATGGCATACGCAGAGATTAGAATTGTCAATTTAACCGATTTTCTTAGAAACACCCTGGGGTCCCTTTTTATATACAGCATAATAATCCACGCAATCAAGTATGAGAGGTTTTTTTTATTAATTTCATATTAGAGAAGGAAATCGCATTATCGTATGGAAGTACACCTCCAGTGACTGAATTTGTATTCCAACACAGCACATGAAGTTTGAGTGCAGGCGTATTAAGTCATTTCGATAACCCACTAGAAAATTCTTATTCGGCTTGAAAGCTATATCCAAAATAATATCATTACTTTTTTCTTCTAGATCCAAAATTTCTCAAATAGAGAGACAGTATTACTAAAGTAGGAAAATTGACAGAGTTTTATACGGTTACAATGTGGACAAACATTAATAGAGATCACTCTGTCCCGTGCTGTTTTCATCACCAGCGTTAGGAAGCTTAGTGGAGCAGGGATAGAGAAGTTAGCGAGTTAACCCACTGTCAAACCGATACCTATCTATAACAGATCCTCTATGGTCAAAGTGACCTTGGCTCGCACTGGAAGGTGGTGCTGTGGAAACACCAGATCCATAACCTGATGACTCAGCAGGAACCATATTTCTACCAGCAAAACCTGAAGACTGTCCAAGGCTTCTTTCATGACTAACTTGGTTCACATCAGAGGGAATTGTACGAGGATTAGATCCATATACAGATGACCCAACGCTACCCGTATTACCACTACCAAAAGTTGATGCATACAGTTCTGGGACCCTTCTCTCATAATGACACTGAATGGCAGATGAGTTTGCGGAAATGCCAGTCACATATCCTGATGCTCTAACAGGATTGTTATCAATTTCACCAAAATTCAACTTATAGCTCTCCTCACATCTTCCCCCAAAATTGTATTTACTTTGGGTGGCAAATGAATTTGCCAAATCCCCAGTCCCATATACTGAATTTCTAACTTGATTTTTATCATTTTCACCAAAATTCATTGTATAGCTTTGCTGCTCTCTTCCCTTATGATTAACTTCAGCCCCATTGGGCAGTGAGCCTGCAAAAGCATCAGCGGGGACACTAGAGCTGTACAATGATGATCCAATAGGGGTTAGATTAACAGTCCCAAAAGATAAGGGGTGTCCCTCCCGCAGCCTTCTCTCATTATTTATTTGAGCTGCAATGGAAGGTGCTGATGCAAAGGCACCGGCAGCAAGCCCAGTGTTGGCAGCACTAAAATCTGATGGACGGTGATCATGACCAATAATCCCATACTTATTTTGAGCCCCATCAATATTGTAGGGTGAAGCTTTTGAGTTGTTCATACCACCAGCCACTCTGGTTATCTCATTTGATGAAACATGCATGGCCCTCTTTGTAGCATAGTTTTCCCTCTCTGAAAGCCAACGGCCAGGCTCGAAAGATTGAAATCTTTTATGCTGTGCATTTTTCTCAGCAGTTTCCTTTCCGTCTTCTTCCTGCTCTATTTTCTTAGAAGCTTTCTCTCTTTCTTTCTTTTTCTTTCTTTCTTGCTTTCTTATAAGCTTTCTTTCTTTCTCTTTCTTTCTCTTTTTAATTCTGTCTTCTCTCTCCTGTTCCAGTTTTTTTAGTTTGTCTTCAGGAAAATGACTTTGCAAACCATACTTTCTGACAAGCTCAATAACAGCTCCCACTGCCGTCATCTCACTCTGGAGTCTGGAGATATAATTTGATGGCTACAATACAAATCCAAACATAAATTATCAATTCAGCATTACAACATGTTCCTTTCAATCTTGGGAAAAACATGTTCCTTTCAAATCTTTAAAAAAGGATAGCAACAACCTGAAAAGCAGACATGTTCCTTTCCTTTTCAGCCTTCTCCAACTCTCTCAAAAATGATGTCAACATATCCACAGCATCTACTTTATCCAGTATGCCAAATGTATCCGCATATCTAAGAGCCTCTAATGGTTGACCACTTTCCGAAAGCTTATCGATAAATTCTGCATAAATACCAAAGCTGTGATCAGCAAACATCTAAAGGAACTCCAAGAAATATTCCATCATAACTCCTATTTATGAACCTCCATGCCTCTAGTTTGGGGTGTGGGCAGGGATTTTTCAAGGCATCCCAATCCTCAACTTTTCAAAGAATAACAAAAAACCGGCAAAATTCAAAGAATTTTAGCAAGAAAATGAGCTGTCAAAAGCCAGTGGAGACACCTTGATATCACAACTCCCATATTTGACATTTTAATGACAGAGAAAAAACAGACTACCCCTCAAGGTCATTCATCTACATAAAATCAATGCAGAAACTCCAACTATAATGCAAAGAACCACAAAAATCACGCATAAAACAAAGCAAAGCCATAAACTCTTGCATAGTTAAATGGAAAGAGCATAAACTCCTGCATAGCCATTACTTCCATAGATCTCCACTACATATCTCTAGTTGTGCCCTTTGAAACATGACTAAAATTTTCTACTCTTTCAAGTTTTCGGATTGAAAAGATTGAACTTGTTAAAATTGGCAAATAGGGCCAAACTCCATGTGGGTCATCTTATAAACGCCAGCAGATATTTTTCTTGGATCCCTCTCTTTGAGAGGTGTAAGATTGATCTAAAAATCATCCGATTTCGATAAGTATTCATGGAGATATGAATTTATTTGTGTTATGGGACAATTCGTCAAGGTCGGCCAACAACCAAATAAACCCCTCATGTGCTCAACGTTTTAGTATAAATAGAAGAGGTCCTCAAGTCATTTGGACTCACTCACACTCTTGTGATCTCTCTCTTCATTCTATTTTGGGTTTTATGAAAGAGAGATCTAGAGGGAGTGCCCTAGTCTAATACGCTGTCCTAATGAAGATCAAATCACAGCCATGGAAGTAAAGGCTATACGCTGCCCTAGAAGAGATGCCGTAGACCCTAATGTTGTCATGGAGGAGTCCTATACACAGCTTCTTATACGCTGCCATGAAAAGCCCTAATTATAGTCAGGGAGCAGCCCTAAATATGGAGGAGAGAAAGGGTCTTCTAGGAGTGCCTACGCTGCCCTAATTTACAGTCAAATGCAGTCACGGAAACACAGCTAGGAGAGGCTGAACACAGGTCTATAAGAGACCCTAAGACGCTGTCCTTAAATGCCCAAAGCGCTGTCCTAGGAGAAGTCATCTAGACGCAGATAAAGGAGGGTCTTGTTATGCCCTAGCCACAGAAAATAGGAGGACTAATGCAGCCCTCTAAACGTAGTTGAATGACTGTATAGAGGAGACCTAACTCTATGGAAGACAGGCCTTAAAAGCTGTCAAAAAGGGGTCCTAAACGCAGTCAATGTATGATCTAGTATGCACTCATGGAGAGCACAGATCCGCTGATGTATGAGACTCTAAACCGCAGTCTCAAGAGGTCTCTATGATGCCCTAGGACGCAGTCATATATGCTGCAACAGGGGGCACGTATATGCAATAAAGGGGAGGCCTTAATCCGCAGTAAAAGGGAGCATCTAGCCACTATCAAGGAGACCTAAGAAGAGGCTCCTATCCGCTGTCCTGAAAGTGCCCTTAACGCTGGCCAAGGTGAAGCCATCCTAGAAAAGAGAAATCTTAGCAGCAATGAGGAAGTCTGGCCACAGGCTTATGGAAAACCCATGAACTGTCTCTCATCCACAGCTAGAAGGGTTGCTAAGTCACAGCTGAAGGAAGCTTCAGCATAGCTGTAGGTGACAGCTCACTGCTGCAGATGTTAGTACTATGATAAAGGCTGTTCCAGGTACAAGAATGCTTGCAAGTGAAAGTCAGTCATAAGGTAAACTTGTGTGATGGAGTCCATACTCAGACTTATCTCAGACCATGTAGGGCTGGCTTCAAATGATTGGATGCTAACATTCTGAAGCACTGATGATTATAAAGACAGTTACTTCTGTGTTGCTATGTGCGAGGCCATAGGCCATAGCATCATAGCATGGGTTTCTTAGAGCTGCTCTATTGGTGCCCTCATCAGATCAGCAGCTCGTCACTGTCAAGGGACATGCTACAGTTCTATCATTGATTGAAGACTGTCATGGCAATTCAGGATTGCATCTTAGATTAGTCATCATTAACAGAATGATGGACTTACTGCTGTTGTCATAAAATCTCAGATTTATGTATATGTACTCTCTCTCTCTGCTTAACTATTGAAGAACATATTGATATAAAAAGAATTGATCAAGGGTTTCCCCACATTGAGATTTGTCTCTCGCTAGCGCCACATCTTGTGTCCTCTTGTCTTGGCTTGTCTTCTGTGATTTATGTTTATGTTCTATCTGCAGTTTACTTTCATGCTGATGTGATTGCTAACCTGGAAAAGATATTGAACTAACTGTGAAAATTGAAATAAATTGCTCTAAGCATAGAACATACCTAAACTTAACAGAACTGTATTTGTGGCCAGTGTTACTTTCTCCAGGATAAAGTGCACTCTCCCCGTGTTCCTGGGATGCCAGTACTCCATTGAAGATGTTTCCCTGCACACCCTCTTTAGGAGACACCAGGAAATGCACAGGAAGCGTTTCACGGTTTCTCCAATAAACAGGGGCCTTCTCTCTTAAATGGGTGGTACAGGACACTCCCTTTGCAAACGTTCACATCATACCACTTACAAAAGGTGATAGGATTAATGAAAAAACCAACTGTGATTATCCTACCACCTAAACCCAATTTGCAACTTATAAAAGCACAGAAACACAACCCACATTCACTTTTCATTTGCATTTCGTTATGATTGTACTGCAGCCTGAACTCTGTGAACAGTGAACTGTGAACTGTACATGAATTGAATTCTGAGAGTCGAACCCTTACACCTGCACCTTGCTACAAAACTCTTTGCATTTTGTACAAGCGTAATAATGGAGAGAAACATTGCATTTTTCACCCAGCCACCGTTATTTCAGTCAAAGTAAGAAAAAAATTGATTCTTGGCATGTCTATAGCTGGAAAGGTGATAAAAATTGCAATGGTGATCAATACTTTGTAATATCATCTATTCTATTTTCATTAGAGTCGGTAATTACTGGTTGAGATCATGTACGTTTATGCTTCAATTATATATATTATATATAGATAGATAGATAGGCACACAAGCGCACACACACACACATTTTAATTTGTAGTAATTTGGGTAAAGTCCCATATATCAGGACCCCCACATCCCCTGTGCCATTCCATGAAATTTGATAAGTCGCCATACATCCCCAGTCACATTCCTGCATGCCCACCTTCCAGAAACTTGTCGAACATTATTTGTGGTGTGTATTTGTACAGCTCACTTAAAATTCAAGCTGGAACAACCCAATGGAATTTGTTGAATGGTGTTGTCATTGATGCCAACATCAGTCTCTGAATGCTCTTAATATATGTTGTAGATTGCATCAGTTAGAAGGTCCAATGCATAAGAAGTCCCAGAAGATAGCTAGCCCCTGCAGTGCCCCGCATTTGATGAAGATTTTGGCTAAGAAAATCAGTGAAGTTGCAAGTAAGACTATAATAAGATGGTTGTTCTCGTCATGCAGATTCCAACAGCGGGTGGTACGTCACACGGTCCATCTCGGTTGGGAAGATAAGCTTGTTTAAAGTTGAAGCCCTGAAAGTTGATCAAGGAACCCCAAATTAAATGTCATATGGTAGTTTGATATTTGGTTTATTGGAGATATATTTGGTTCAAAATTTTAAATTAAAGTAATATGATCAAGGGCAAAGAAAGTAGTCAAGTTGGCCTCCATACTTAAATTATTTTGGCTCCCAAGTGTCAAATTGAAATTTTAAATTTTAAAAGGTCGGTTTCCCTCCTTTTATCAAGTCAGCTCCATTTGAAAACCCTCATTCATTACTATAAAAGGAGGTTTGTTTCTCCTCCAAGTGCATTGTTCTTTTCATGAATTATCTAAGGCCAAGGGCAGAATGATATATCAGAAGGATGCCAAACCATAGCTGATCTGAGTTTTCGTTTTTTGGATAGAAGGATTTCGTTGGGTTTTTCTAAGGCCAATTCTGAGCATTAATTTTGGCCCTTCTTAAGTAATTTCTATTCTGCATAACTTCAGCCTCCAAAGAAATCAATCCCTGGCTTGTTTCATGACAACTCTGAAGCATATCATCAGGTTGATCCGAATTTCAAGGGCTCGTCACACAAGATGTGAGTTCCTTTCTGAAGTGGTTCGTAGCTTCCCATTTCGGCCTTTAACAAGAGTCTGGTACAAAGCTCGAGTATGTGGATCATGTTTAAAGATGGGCAATGGATCACCTTGTAACTGTGGCAACTCAATTCAGCAATTGTGGTTTTGTATGTCTCTGTGTCACTGAAGCTTTTGAACTCTTGGACCTCAAAATTTGAATTGCTCCTCTTATAACCACCTATACATAGCAATTGCAATTGGCTATATGTTTCTATGTGCAGCAACCGACAGGAAGCTATATAGCGTTGATCAAAAGAGTCCTTCATATGTAAGGTAGTTAGAGAATCACAAAAATATAAGTAACACAAAAACATCAAATCTTAGAAAGCTTGGCCTCACTGCTGGATGTCAAAATTCCCAGTCAATCATATTAACAAATGCTACCGCAGAGCCATCTCAATGTTGCATCCTCGGAGTTTAATGAAAGGTGATGAGAGTCTTTTCAGTGCGTAAGTTTTTTGGATCTGGTGTGTGTTAGTCTGTGCATGGTGATTGTGTATTTGCAGGAATATTTTACAGACCAGAAATGCCATCTGGCAGGTTGTGTCAACCTTAGCTGAGAGTGTGATTGCTAAATACTTATTCCTGTAATCGCAAGTATTGTGTGTGCATTGACAATTTTGTAAGGGCATTGAGCAGTGGTTGTTTTGATTGCAAGATCCACTGCGGCTAGATGCCACAGAGCAAGTGCAATCAAAGCCTAATATATGCATCTATGAAGAGATCCTTTGGCAACCTAAAATGTGATGCATTGGACTAAAATCTTGTGCAGACATATATTTCCTTTAATGCTGTTTCATTGCAGAATATTTGTTCAGAGGCAGTGTGTTGGAGCTGATATTCATTTGATCAGGATTTATTGATATATGGCAGAGTATATTCAGAGCATTTGAGTATGTGGCATTGTTTGGGTCTACTGTATAAGCATTTTTTAGCAACATTAATGTGCATGACTAAACTAGTGTGATAGCATTAGTAAGCTGCCAGTGTACCATGTATGAGCCTTGTATATAATGTCGTTGCTAAGGAATGAGACAGTGTTGACGAATTATTGGTTGAGCTTTTGTTGTGTCTAAGCATATTGCCATTGATGTATTGTTGATGAGTAAGTGTATAACCGAGTATGTGAGTATGATGATATATGACATAGCAGTAGTGTGACAATGTATAAAACAGCGGACAGTATAGTGTCAAAGCAAAGGTAGTGGAGCAACAATGCAACAGCAGTATTGGGCAGTGAGCATGTGTTGTTGTGTTGTTGAAGTGAAAGTTTGAATTGCCTAAGCTTTGACCTTGATGTAAACTTGAATATTGAACAGTGCTAGGGTTTTACAGTATTGCAGAGATCATATTGGTTACTTGCTATTATTATTACAAAGATGTTGAGCAGTGAATTGATTACTAATGTAAGCTATCAGAAGTGTTATTGTTGAAGCAAAGAGAGGTTTCAATAGGGTTAATGTGAAGACAGGGATCGGTGTTGATTTTCATCATGCTAGTTTTGATAAGCATTGCTGCTAGGGTTTTTGCCTAAAGAAAATATGTCAGGACTTGATTGTATCAGCACTTAGGGTTTGGTGCAGAAGCAGATTTGATTGAAGCTGGGGTTTGATATACAAATTATGCAGAAGCAGATTTGATTGAAGTTAGGGTTTGATGTACAAATTGAGCAGAAGAGCAGAAGAAGATTTTGATTGGGCAGAGATTTCATTGCAGTTTGTTTTGTATTGATTTTGAGCACAGGGGAATCCACTCTGAAAATTGTGAAGCATGGTTCGCATGTTGAATAGGGTGGCAGGGTGGTGCAAAGCAAAAGTGTGGAGTCTCCTTCAAGTCAGAACCTAAGAACACTTTGGGACAGCAGGTTGTTGCTAGGGTATGTTGGAGCCTATGCAGAGCGTTGGAGGGTCCTTCCAGTTGGAATTGGTAAAACAACGCATTGGAGTGTCCTTCAAGTCGGAACTTGTAAAACATGGCATTGGAGCGTCCTTTCATTGGAGCTAGTAAATCAAGGCGTTGGAGTGTCCTTTAGGTTAGACCCTGTAAACCAGGGCGTTGGAGCCTCCTTTAGTTGTTGATAAAAACCTTAGGAGTTGAAGCTTCCTAATTGATGTAAATTGAAGACCTATATTAAGAAGTTTTCGGAGGCTTTTCTCATGGAAGGGTCTCCACCTAAAAATTTGTTGTGTATTGTCTTGATGGCGTGTATTGTTGAATGGTGTTGTTTATTGTTCATGTGATGTGATGTTAATCTAATGTTACTGTGAATTTAATGCTTTGAAGATTAAAAATTAACTAATTGGAAGGAAATATTGATTCATCTCCCTCTTAGTATTTCCAACAATTGGTATCAGAGTGAGTTCCCCACCAGAAGTGCAAAGATGGAAAAGTCAAAAAGGCACACATCCAAATGATCAAAAGATGTCTAGAGTATTGCAATAGTCTCCAAATCTGAAGAGAATCGAGTTGGTCTACCAGCTCCTGAGTTTGATGAAGCCAAATATGAAATATGGGAAACTAGAATGAATGTCCATTTGCAAGCTCAAGGATATGATGTATGGCACTCTAGGATTTGGCGAATGCCAGGGAAAAACACCAAGATGGGGAAAACCCTTTGATCAATTCTTCTTATTATTATATCAAATGTTCAACACAGAGAGAGTACAATAATACAAATTCAAAATCAAATTGACTTGCCAAATCACTGTCCAAAACAGCCTTGTCAAATCTGCAATTTTGCACTCAGTCAACAGCAGTCAAATCAGCCCTAACCAAAAAGTCAACAACACTCAAAGTCTGGTCAAACTTCCCCAAAACAACTCAGTCAAAGGAGAGAGGAACTCGGCCTCTCTTACTGGTCAAAGTCAGCCCAAAAAAGTCAACAAATCTGCAGTCAAATTTGGTCAACTTGAAGTCAAACCTGCAGTCAAACAAGCATGCATTCAACGCAGGTCAAAGTGCCTAGATCACCTCAATTTTTGTGCCAATAAATGCAGCTTGTTGAGACAAATTCTCCCAAAAAATTGAAGTCAAAAGCTACCTAGAAAGTCAAAGTCAACATTGGTCAACATTGTTCAAACCACAGAAAAGCCTCAGATTTTCTACCCTATAATTTTTGTCCTCCTTTTTGCCACATGTGAGAAAGATCAGCTACTGTCGTACAATTACAAACCAATCAAACGAGGAGAGAGAAGGATGTGTGAGTTGATGAAGTGCCAAATGAGGTTTGAGGTCATCCTTATTTATAGAAGTCATTGAGGGTCAAAAGACGTGTCTGTTGCGCTTCATGAGCCTACATGATGATGTGGCCAACCTTGATAATTTACACATGTGTGGGCTTGACCTCATAAACATATTTCTCCTCGTCCAAATTTAGTGATCTTTAGGTCGATTTTGGTCCTTTCAAAAAGAGGAATTCAATGCAATAACTATATCCATCAAATGAGTTGTCAAAGTGGAATTTGGCCCTAATTGCCAATTTTAACACTCCCTCTCAATTAGGGAGAATTCCACCTGCCAATATCTGACCATCGATCATCATGCCATCTTGTCATCGTGTACCATCTCTACATCTCATCTCAACTCTGTTGAACATTGATATAGATAATGAAGAAGAATCGATCAAGAGTGGGTCACAAGACCTTGCCACTCTCCACTGACAAAAGTCAGTCCACATAACCAGGGGTAGAACCCTAATCGGACTTGATCCCAAATCAAGTTGTTGAACATCATGCAACCTAGACATAGGGAGTATGGCAGTACACAATGCATCCATCTATAGTGTTATGGTCTTTATCTTCTTTTCCCAACTCATTGGCTAAATGAGAGGTACTTCCCATGAGTCCCAGACTACATGGGTTGAATGTATGCTGGGGCATTTGCAGGAGAAGGTGAACCACTCATCCTATGCATATATCATTAACTATAGGGGAAGGTGAACCACTCACCCTATGCTCTCATATATCATCATGGGGTATCACAAGGGAAGGTGAACCACTCACCCTATACACAACGTACCTATAGGGGAAGATGAATCGCTCCCCCTATGGTCGCTCATAGCTCCAAGAAGTACCCCAAGCCCCCAAGAGCTCTCAAAGCTCAATGTCCAACTCAAGTGGGACCCGGGAGGGTCCTTCCACGACTCCAAGTCTCTCTCGGAAGGCTAAGAATTTGACCTTCCCCAAGGGCTTCGTGAGGATGTCAGCAACTTACTCATCAGTCCTGATGTGTTGGAGCCTTATTGCTCCTCGTTGTACCATATCTCAGATAAAGTCGCTACCTATTATCAATATGCTTAGAGCGGTCGTGGAACACGCAATTTTTTGAAAGGCGAATCCCACTTTGGTTGTCACAATAGATCACGATGGTATCCAGCACGTGCTCAAATACCTCACTGAAGAGCTTCCTCAACCAAACAGCTTCACAAAAAGCCATACTAGCAACAATATATTCAACCTTGACGATGCTTAAAGCAACCGAATTTTGCTTCCTGCTCATCCATGAAATTGAAGCAGATCCTAAAGAAAAGCAACATCCTAACATGCTCTTTCTATCCACCACACTACCAACCCAGTTAGCATCAGAATATCCATGTAGCTTCAAATTCCCGACAATGTATCTCAGTCCATAGTTGATAGTGCCACGAAGATATCTCAAGAGATTCTTTGCAGCAACCCAATGTATGTGATGAGGCTTAGCCATAAATTGACTCAAAGTATTTATAGCAAAGCATATGTCCAGACGAGAGTTCACCATAAACATCAAGGCCCCCACAAGTTGTCCATATTCAAAAGGGTTTTCCAATTTGGGCCCCAGCAGCTTCACAATGTATTTTCTTTGAGAAAGGAAAATCTCACTTGGCTTTTACTAGACCTCCAGGCCTAGGAAGTAATGCATAAGTCCTAGGTCCTTCATCTCAAACTCGAAAGTCAAATCCCTCTTGAATTGACAAATGAGAAGGTCTGCACCTATTAGAAAGAGATCGTCAACATAAAGGACTAAAATAATAGGCATGTCCCTTTCAACCTTGAAGTATAGGTTTGGATCAACATAGCTTCTAGTAAACCCCAACTTCATAAGATCACTGCCAATTCTTTCGTACCAAGCCCTAGGGGCTTGCTTCAACCCATAGAGGGCTTTCTTCAGCCGGCAAACATGTGTCCTTCTATCTTGAACTTCAAACCCCTGAGGTTGTTCCAAGTAAACTTCCTCCTTAAGTGAGCCATGCAAGAGAACAGTTTTGACATTCATTTAATGTAGGCTCCATCCATAATTGGCATTGAGAGTAATGATAGATCGGATAGTGGTATATCGAACAACCAGTGCAAATATTTTGTCATAGTCCACTCCTTCCTTCTGAGAGAAGCCACAAGCTATGAACTTGGCCTTCTATTTTCAACACTCCCATCAGCTCCATGTTTAATTTTGTAAAGCCATTTAGAAGTGACCACAGACTTGTCCTTAGGTCTAGGCACCACGTCCCAGACATCATTCTTCATAATCATTTCATATTCCTCATTCATCGCACCTTTCCTTTCTTAGTGCTATACGGCTTCTTCGAACATGCAAGATTCAATTTGAACAATAATTTTCATGGTAGCCAAGTATCCTTGATACCTATTCGGCTTCTTACTTTCATGCTAAGTCACAGGACACGTCCCCCAGGGTCCCGTGTCCCGTATTTTACGTATTGGACACGAAAACGACACTAATACGTGTCGAATACGATTTTCAACGTGTCATGAAAACTTGAATACGTATTCTACGTTTTCTGTCGTGTCCTAAATTTCGAATACGCATATTTGGTTTGTAGAATACGTTGCCCTAACGTATTTCGACATGTTGAATACGTATTGTGAAAAAAACATAATTTAAAGCCCACGCGTTGGTCTATTCCGGGTTATTTTCGTCCTGCTGTCGTCTGGAGCTGCGAGCAGGGTGTTTGTCTTTGAAGTTAGCATTATATTTGAAGCCTGATTTCATCAGAATTGAATGTTAATTAATTGCAATTCAAGCAAGCTGTATGCACGTCTGATTTCATCAAGATTGCTGTCACTAGATTTACCTAACTAAATCTCTAAATTTGAAACTCCAGCAGATTAGCCTCTCTTCTAAAATGGAAATCCGAAAGTGATATGTTACATCAGTTGAAAACTCACAAGTTAATACTAAAAAGATGAAAATAAAAAAGAATGATCTTGACACTCTAGTAATCCTTGCATGGACCTAAATTGGAATTGGGCCTTCAAATTGTCTCAACAAACAGTGATGAAATCCATTGAAAAAAATCAAGTGAAGGTGTGATAGAAATAGTTATACTGAAGTGCCCTTTGGGGTAAAGGTCCTGACTCCTAAGGGGGCAACAACTATTCATATTGGGTGTGTTTGCAATCCATGAAAGCCACTTACTGATAAACCTAAAATTTCATAACTGGAATACCCTTTGCAAATTGTGCATTGAATAGCCAAGGGTTGACACGTAACTTAAAAGAGGGAGGGGGCTCCATCAAATTTCCAGTGCTAACCAAAGAATTGACACTCAAAGGAGAGTATTAGGAAGGATTTCAAGAAATTTAGACAAACAATTATGTTTTAAATTAAATACTGCCTAGACTACACTGTCTATCTATTTTTCATGCTTTATTTGGAATTTGAATCTTAATAATTTCGAATTGGAAATCTTAATATTTTGAATTGGTAACTTCAGTTGGTATTTAAATATCAGGTAAAAAATTGAAGTTTGAAACTTTTATGTATACTGAGTTATACATTCTTGTAGCTTATCTAAACCTCTTATGCACATTGTAAATATCTAAATTGACAAGCCTAATCTATGGAATCGATAGCTTCAGTTGGTATTCAAATATCATGTAAAAGTCTTAATAGGCACTCCCTGAACAGTGAAATCTCTATGTAGCACACTTTTCTGCCAATCATTGGAGATTCAAAATTTGTATCACATCAGTTTTTTTATTAACTGGCTAAATATGTCAATTTGAAATTCACCGTGCCCATACTTCAAAACTCACATTTTGTTGTGGCTGCTTTATATCTGACAGGGTATTATATTCCTTAAAGGCTATAACATATCACTGTATCAGCTGTTGAACCTTGATCCCATTAAGTTAGTGAGAACTGAGAATTTATGCATTGCTAACCATTAAGATTAATTAGTAGTAAGTAATTACTACTTAGTTTCTTATGTGCTTGTAAGTTGTAAATTTTGATTCTATTTGTTTTTTTAAAGTGAACTATGAACTTTGAGAAGTAATTATATTTTAATTTGATTAGATAAGCTGCAACCTGCAATTTAATATGGATAAAAAACTATATTTCGGTATATATATATATATATATAAAACGTGTCCCCCGTGTCCTGTTTCCAGGTCGCTGCATTTCGTATTGAATACTCGTATTTACATGTCCTCCGTGTCTCGTGTCCTCGTGTCATGTGACTTAGCTTTCATGAAATGTCCCTCTTGGAGCAATATATCTTTCAGCATCTTCAAGACTATCTTTGAGCCATAGAGGTAGTTTCCTTGAGGTAGAGGTATCACTAGGTGGTGGATCAATAGGATCCATCTAAACATCCCAACAAACTTATCATATATTTCCTTAGAAGTTCCCAAATCAGAGATATAGGCAACCAAATGCTTTTGAATGGAGTCAATCAAAATTTTCTTTGCTTTGGGCTCACCTTTTCTATACTTCATTTCCGCAGCAGCAAGTGCATTTAAAGGAGGCTCCACCACTTTTCCCTGCGCATAGTCCAATACTTCATGTTACTCCAAGGTCAAGTCCAAAGTCATCTTCCATGCATGATAATCAGATTTGTCATTGAGCTTGTCTGTAGTCTTGAAGTAGGATCTAGAAGCAATTGAGACTTGTCCAATAATCTTTGACCAACAAATCTCTTAGTGATTGCTTTTCTCTCTTTCTTGGGCTTTGTCTTCACCTGGGATCTGATACCATGTTAATTTTTACAGCAGTGGTATGTTCTATGATTGCAACAATTACTTCAATGTCCTTTTATCAGCGTAATGACAATTTCCACTTATTTATCAATAGCAATCACATTAACCATTAATTACATTGACAGTAAATGTAGATAGAACATAAACAATAAAAGCAAAAGACAAGCCAAGACAAGGGAACACCAGTATTTGATGAATGTCAGGGAAAAACCCCAAGATGGGGAAAACCTTTTGATCAATTCTTCTTATTATTACATCAAATGTTCAGCACAAAGAGAGCCTGTAAACCAATGCATTGGAATGTCCTTCCAATTGGAGCTAGAAAAACACGTTGTTGGAGCATCCTTCAAGATGGAGCCTATAAACCAAGGGGTTGGAGCCTCCTTCAGTTGTTGCTAAAAACCTTGGAAGTTGGTGCTTCCTAATTGTATAAATTGAAGACGTATATTAAGAAGCGTTTGGTGGTTTTTCTCCCGAAAGGGTTTCCGCCTAAAAATTTGTTGTGTATTGTCTTGATATCATGCATTGTTGAATGGTGTTGTTTACTGTTCATGTTGATGTGATGTTAATCTAATGTTAATGTGAATTTGATGCTCTGAAGATTAAATATTAACTAATTGGAAGGAAATACTGATTCAACCCCCTCTTAGTATTTCCAACAGAATTGACATTGTTATCAACTAGTTACTTTTTCCTCTTGCATCTCCATTATAAAGATGATTGTCACTGGTGCAGCATGCCCGTGCCCTGTAAGCATACGAGTTGAAGAAGCCAGTAGCAGTTGCAAACAGCTGAAGTTGTAGACCATTGAAACACAGAAAGGTAATGTCCAGCCTAAAGGTCAGTGGTTGGAAACAGTCGACTAACACTGATAGATCACAAGTTTGACTCGTGAACTAACAAGATCTTAAATCATACAATGAAAATGTGAGATTTCAAGATAATAGTTGTCAAAAAGGCATTTGACTCCTAGGTATTTTTCTGAAAATACACTTGAAATGAAAAACAGCCAATGTTTGAACATTGGCACGTACAAAAAAGTGCAGCATCAATCTGTCAGCTTTGTAGTTTAAGCTGCTAATTTCAGAGGCATTTAAAGTACAAGTTTCATTTTGCAAAAAGGATGACTTAACAAGATTGAAGCCATGTTCACCCAAGGTCATGTTGGACAGCCAAATCTGAGTGTCTCACTGTGCAGTTGAAATGTCAGCACTCTATCAAACTTTTGTAGCTAAAACATAAAAGAGAATTTGTTTTAAAACATACTTCCTTAGGCTTAGGATGATGTGTTATAGTCTAGTTAACATGAGTTAAAACTTAACATGTGTTACATTTCTGCTTTTCTATTTTGTAGTTTATCCTTATTTGTTTTGGCTGCCACCCTCGTTATTGTATTTTATTGGGAAAATTTCAAAATTGTCAATCTTGATCACTCTGCAAATATTGCACTCTATATCCAGACCATGGTAATACAAATAAGTGTAGAGCACAGGTACAGTTCCCAAAATCTCCTCCCTGCTCTCTTATGGTGTCTTTTGTGTGAGAATCCATATTGTTGGTACTGTGCTCATATCATAGGTGTCAAGTCTAAAGGGTAAATAGTCTGCCAAAACTGTCTCAAACTTCTACCCAGCCTCATTCCTTTTTTGCACTTGTCATTCAGGTTGAGCAGACCACATGCAAGAATGGAACCCATGTGACTAAATATTTCATCAATCTCACCTGTAAACCGAGGCCTGATAGAAGAACAAAGGCATTTAATTAAGCTCAATTCACATTTCTATCCAAGGCATCTTTTATACTTATTGCCTTTGTTATCTAGAGTCTAGTTCAACCTTTTCCACTGGTTTTCTAAAACTGCTTCGCTATATCTTGCCCTAGTTTACATACAACTGTCTATTTCATCTATTTTACTTTCACTCAAATAAACTTAAAACTTAGTAAAACATTAGAAGCTTAGTTTTTCTAAGTTGAAGTCAACAAGGTCTTGGTTAGAATACAAAGAGTGGCTGTTTCATACCCCATGCCAAGGTTCAAATCCCCTATGACGTGCCTTCATGGACCATTTCACCCATGCAAGCAGGCAGTTTCATGTGGTTGGTGACAGGAGAATCCTGGATGAATTTGGCACAATAAATCCACTATACCCATGGATTCTCAGTAGAATGATCTTCCTACTGTGCTACAGTGTTGTAGGCCTAATACATTCCAATGTAAAACTCCTGGAATAGAGCAGGATATGTCTGTTGCATAGTGATGATAGGAATTGTAAAACTCCTGGAATATGGAAGTATGTATGTTGCACAGTGATGATAGGAAGTATCTTGTTACAAAAAGGATAAACGAAAAAAGGTCCTTGTACAAAACACCTTGTTGTTGATGGGGTTGTGCTTCAGCAGTGAAGATGGTGGCATGTCAGGCACACACCAAAGTTGAATTATCCAAAGACATGAACAAGCAATTGTTGCTAGGGACATATGTCCCTCGGTGATTTTAACTGAAAAGTACCCCTGCCATGGCACTTTAGTCAAATGAAGGTTCTTCTATTTATTGGTTTGCCTCTTGAGGACTATTTCACCCATATAGACATGCCACTTGTAGTGCCCAACGTCTTCAGGGAAGAGGTAATGCTTTTCTTTGAGTTCATAGGAAGCATTATTCAAACTTACAAAAAAAGCAAGTTAACGGCTGCTGCACTGCATAACACGGAGTTCCTTCGACTGTGCCAGTCATGAGGGGCGACTATTATGCAAAAATTGACATGCATTTGCTCCTAGTCCCAACCCTTGTTGAATTATGCCATTCAGATGCGACATACAAATGAGAAAGGAACTGGTTGATGGCTTAAAAGTCCATTGGCGTCACCAATAAACCAGGCTCGTTGAAAACCTAGGGGGTTGTTTCAAAAGCATACTCAATACATAAATAACATCTTAAAAATTCAGGCTCAGACAATGTATACAAAGATGAAATGTGAAAAGACATGGCACTATGATTATTAAGATGCTTGCAAGTAAGGAAGCATCACAACAAAGGCAGGAAGAGGACCCACAAAGCACACAAGCAGTTCTAAGCAGTTTTAGAACAGACAAAGTGAAGAACCGAGAAAGGACACCGTCACATAAACTGTGGGGGCCTCCAACCCCAAGCCAATTTCAGAATTGGCAAACCTGCTTTTAACTCTAGTAGTAATTCATAGTCCATCCTTGTCTCAGAATTGTAGGTTATTGTGGCATTTTATACTCGCGTCCATGATGTTTTTAAAGTCAGGAAAATAACGTTAAGCAAGGCACTAACCTGATATGTAAGGAGACAACCCAAGAGACCGACACAGTTCTGGAGTTTGCTCGCTGCTCGAAATAATAAACAGTAACCCCCAAAGCTCATCCCTCGGGTAATCTGCCGCGATTTTAAACGAAGCCAAGAGCTTCAGGAACGCCCTAAGATCCCCCTTACCGGTGGAAACCGTATACTTATCAAATTTAATTTCTTTTCTCCAAGCCTTAGCAATCTTCCGGGCCGAAGCCTTGACATCCGACTGAACAACACGGCTGTCATCGTTACCAAAAACGAGGAAAAGAGAATCTAAGAGTAAGATGCGAGATTTTCTGTTTATAGAAATCTGGGGCCTCTTCTCCTCTATGTGAGTCAAGCCGCACTCTGCGAAATCATAGCTGTCCAGAGCTTTTATCACCAGCTTCGCCGCATCAGGGACTCCACTGAACGCCACCGCCAATTCCTTCTGAAGGGTTTCAAACTCGTTAATGTTGTCGATTACGTAATTTTTGAGGCTATCACCGTCGGCTTTATGGCAGAGGGCTTTGATCTCAGGACGGGCTTCGACAGATGAGAGAATTTTAGTGAATAAAGAACTGACGACACTCGGACCGGCGACCTTTGATGTTTTCTCCTCTTCATTTTTGTCCAAGGTTCCGGGTTCTTCTCGTTCTTCCTCCTTTACCTTTAGGGTTTTGTACCTCGATTGCAGGTCTCTATGGAGGTTATGGTAATACTCCGTCAGGTTCTTCTGCAGATCGAGAGCTGATTCGCTGATGTTGTCTTTGCAGAGTTGTGACAGAGACTCGTCGAAGGATTTCATCCTCGACTGAACGCGTTGCAGAATAGCGAACGCGGGATCCGCCGCCGTCGCCATTGGTACTGCTTTAACCCAAAGCGACGAGGGTTTTGAATAATGGAAATCCTGAGAACTAGAGATGCACCTGTTTGGACTGTGTGGAAGAGTATGTATAACTATCTTCCCATCAGTTTGTTCAGCTTTCTCACATCGGCCATAAAAGAATGAAAAGTTTTTTGATGAGTTGAGCTTTACAAATTGGAGTGTACGTTCTGTAATTTTTAATAATTTTATATAATAGAAATTGCAGCGATAGGATTTTGTTAAATTGAAAAAAAAAAGTATTTTAATTTCTATAATGCAAAAAAAAATTGTTTTTTAATTTCTACAATCAACCAAATAATACTGGATATATATTGAATTTAAATTTAAGTGGTTTATATGGTTTAGTTGTTTTAATTTTACATATATATATAAAATTTAAGAGTAAGGCTAAGCAAATATTAAATTGGTGTATGAGATTTTAGATTTTAAATTTTAGTAGTTAAATTGGTGTAGGGAGGTGTTTTTTTTCCCACAAACAAACAAGAAGATCTCCTACACCAATTTGGTATATGGTTTAGTCGTGACCTTAAAATTAGATTATTAGTATTAGTATTATGAAAAAAGAGTTTTCTAAACTTAGATAACAAAAAATAACTTAAAAGCATAGTTGGATGGGTATTTTTATCTCCATCCATTAGAACCCACATCGTGATCACCCCCATACTTTACAAAAGAAAGTATGTGTACCCCTATACCCATAGTCCAAAACATTCCTGGTTGTCCTTGAACCCAAAAGAACTCATGCAACATAGCAAAAAGGATATATTGAAATTTTCCAAAGTTGGCAATTTTTTTTTTAAGCGTAGATCTTCCTCCTTAGCCACTTATGAATACCTAGTGGTGTGGAGGTGTCTTAGTTTTAATGAATGATATGGCCCAAATAGTGAGCCCATTACTAACTCTCTTTTAGAGGTAGAATTATTTTTCAATTAGAAACCTAAATTTGATTGAATGGGAAGGAAATATGAAAAGTAGGTATGGTCTATATGATTAGTGGTAAAAAAAAAGCATTATATTTTTTAAATGTGAATGAGGGACAAAAGCACATGGATTGTGGAGACCAATAAAATGAGACCAGTGAACAAAAATTAAGAGAAAAGATCAGTTTTAATCTTCTAAGGAAAGATTTTCCTTTTCACACTTTAGTGGATGTTCTATTATCTTTCACAATTCATAAGCTCCAATCATATCCCATTACTTTGTCACAAAACTTATTGATGAAAGACTCCTTCCCTGCCTCAAGTTTAGTTCAGTTCACCATCAAAGGTTGTCATTATTCACCTCACTAATGTGTCCTATAAGATTATAAGATTTTGGTAAAGGTACTTGCCTCTAAGGACACAATGGTGTGTGACACAAATCATTCACACTAAAGTGGGCCAGAGGCACTAGTCTAACATACTCTTCCATTATAGGATTTTGGTAAGTGCACTTGCCTAAAAGGACCCAATGGCGTGTGACACAAATTGTTCAGCCTAAAGTGGGCCAAGGGCACTAGCCTAACATACTCCTCCATTTTAAAAAGCTTGGCATGAGTCACATCACTAAATGTGTCATGTAAGATTATAAGATTTTGGTAAAATTGCTTGCCTTAGAGATCCCAACAGTGTGTGACACAAATTGTTCACCTTAAAGTGGGCCAAGGGCACTAATCTAACAAACTCTTCCATTGAAAAAACCGACTTTGATGATACAAGAATATGGTTTGAGGGATGAAAACAAAGCAATTTGTTTTCATGGCGGAAAATTGTTCTTCCAGTGCTTCAATTTTTGTCTTAATTAATGATGTATTGTCGATGAAATAATTTGGCATAAGTCCAGTGGACAAGGCTTCCATCTTAAAACCTATCTTCATGTTTTAGTTATTGACATTACCAAGTAAAGCATTACGAAGGCTTAAGCTCTAATTAAAGCTATCTCCATTCCAACGAAGGAGAACTGACCAAGAATGATTTCATATCTTTTTCTTTCCATCATGTTTTCTCAAAATTCAATCTACTATGTAGCGTACCCAACCGCATTAACCCATATCAAGGGGGTGGCTTATCAACACACTAATTCTCTTTGCGTTTTCAATCTGCCACGTGGGAGTATGCCATAGGCCCGCGTGTTGGTCAGGTGCGTGGAATGGTCAGGGCTAGTGTAACTTGTTTGGCACATTCTCGTAACCCCCGACCTTCGACCTTATCGGAGTCGGTCTCATAATCATGCACGACAAACTTTCTCACCACGGCTAGACTTCTGCCCTCCGACTCGGTTCGGTACATGACCCTCCAAGGGTCATGCTCGTCGTCCTTCGACATAGTCGGGATTTGACAGCCTTCTCCTACGGTGGTATTCTTCTGTAGCAATCCTGACCTTTGAACTATGACTCGAGCTTAATCGACTAAATCGACAAGGGGTCCATTTTTTACCAACCACTGTGTTGTGCAACCTCAGCAACCAGTTTGGGGCCGCCACGCGTAGGGATTACCTCTCCAAGGTAGGATAAGGTTTAGACAATCTACGCTATAAGGTTTAGAGCACTCATCTCGGCGCTGCATCGAAGTGGATCTCTGACTTCATCATGAATCGACTAAGGGTTCCCTTCCTTATTGTCTATAATGCATTAGAGGAAGATTTTTATGGTCGTTGTGGAAATAGGTCCCAACTCTATATTGATCCTCTTGAGTTGGTTTCCTTGATTATGGCTCTGTGAAAATTTCATCTATTCCAATAAATGAAAAATATTCTTCTAACAGTCAAATAGATTATGCAGTTTATTTGCTATGGCAAATATCAAATAAATTTGCTATTGCAATTTCCACAATAAATTACTGTGGAAAATAAAATGTTGGAAATAGAGAAATTTTAGCACAAACATTAACACAGTTATTTTTGGACAATTGTCCCCGGAAAAACCCAATGTGGGAAAACCGGTGCAACAAATGAGGGTTTTCTTATTAATTTTTAACAACAAATATGAGTACAAGAATTCTGGCAATCTAGACAAAAAAAAAAATACTAAGAGAAATTTTATAAGAAATTTATCACTCTCCACAACAACTTCCTGACCAGGAGATGGACCCTCTACCCATACATCGATGCTTCTGTGTCACCCTTTGTGCAGTGACTGCGTAATGCTCTAGTGGAATACGCTCTCCCTCACGCTGCCTCTTGCTGAATTTGGAAATTTTCCTTCCAGACTCATGTTGCTACCCTTTTTCTCTCACCTGTTACTCTCCCTCTAGCTCTATCTCCTCTGTTGAATCACAACCACTGAGAAAATCAATTTGCCTAGGCAATTGAGCAATTGCATTGGTGTATTCTCCATCAACACATCGACCTCCTCTTATAATCCTTTGTTGGAGCACCAATAGCCAAGATTAAAACATAATCGATGGCTAGGATCATCTTGGAGTTGATCCGTGTGAGTTTCTAGAAGATTCACACCATAACTTAATCAAACATGATTAATTTGTCGTATTCTCTAAGCTTCAACTTAGGAAATATTTAAAAACGACTAATAATCTAATTAAGTCATTTTTAGGTGGAATTTCCAAAAATGATTTATGGGTTTTGGAGAATACATGTATTCTAGCCTCTCCACTAAATCTTGTGGCTAGAACACATCGGATGCTACAAAGACTAAGACTCCCTCTTAGCGAGGAATGTGTTCTAAGACTACAACCTACTAAAGCAACACCATGTCTTTGCACCTCCTCCTGTCATGATGTTGATGTTTGGCTACTACTGCCCACCAACCACTGTGCAACTTTGATATACACCACATCTATGTTGTTGTTGACCCTGTTGGACTACTACCAACACTGCATCTGCACTACAACTCCCTCTAATCTGTTGCTGCTACAACTACAACATCTGTAACTGAGAACCATTTAAGGTACCCATTATCTTCTACTAAAACGGGTTCTTCACCATATCCATAAGTTCCCTGAAGTGGATGAACTTAGCTCTCCCTAGAGCCTTCGTGGGTATGTTTGCTACCTGATCCCCTGTGGGAACATACTACAATTGGACTGCCCCACATTGTACACAGTCTCTGATGAAATGACATATGATGTATATGTGCTTCGACCTGGCATGAAACACTAGATTCTCAAAGAGTTTTATGCAACTTTGATTATCACAGTAGACACTGGTTGCTCCCATCCTCTGCCTAAACAAGCTCACAAGTAGCTTCCTAAGCCATATAGCTTCGCACCTAGTTGTGCTTGCTGCCATATATTCTGCTTTTGTTGAGCTTAGTGCTACTGACTTCTGCTTCCTGCTACACCAGGAAACCATCCCTGATCCAACGCTGAAGCAGTAACTAGAGGTACTTTTTCTATCCATTGAACTACTTGCGCAATCTACATCTATGAATCCGCATAATTTGACATCATCTCCCTGAGTATATTTCAACCCATACCCAACAGTGTTGTGCACATACCTCAAAATGTGCCTTGTTGCTGCCCAATGTACCCTTTTTGGCTCAACCATGAACTAACTAAGGGTATTGATAATGAAACAAATGTATGGCCTAGTGTTGACCAGATACATGAGAGACCCAATGACTTGTCTATACAAGGTGGGGTGAACTTCCTTGTCCCCTGATGCATCTATCTTCTTCCAATCGGTGAACATGCGCGTAGTCATGGGCCAACAATCCTGCATTCTGAACCTCTTCATAATATTTGTAGCATATCTCCCTTACCCAAGGAAGATCTCCCCATTCTTCTGCCAAACTTCCAATCCTAGAAAATAGTGCATCAACCCCATATCTTTCATGTAGAATTTTGCTACAAGGTTCCTCTTGCAGTCTTTTATAGCCCTAATGACCTTGTCAAAAAGAGATCATCCACATACAAAACCAAAATGAGTGGCTTGTCCTCTACCATTAAATAGTAAAGGTTGGGATCTGCATCACTCTTGATGAACCCAACAACTGCAGGTAACTGTCAATCCAACCATACCATGCCCTAGGTGCTTGCTTGAGCCTGTATAGGGCTTTCTTCAACCTACACACATGAGTACGCTTCTCATGAGTTTTGAAGCCTTCAAGTTGTTATATATACACCTCTTCTTCTATCACCATGTTCAAGAATTCTCTCTTGATGTCCATATGGTGAATCTCTCATCCCATCTGAGTTGCTAGGGATATAGCAGATCTAATAGAGGTATATCTGGCAATTGGGGCGAAGGTATACTCGTAGTCTATTCCTTCTTTCTATGCATACCCCTTTGCCATGAACCTAACCTTATACTTCTCTACATTGCCATCTGCAACGTACTTGATCTTTTAGATCCATCTGGAACCTACAACTGATCTATTTTCCGGCCTCGACACAACCTCCCAAACATCATTTGTCATGATAGAACTATACTCTTCTACCATGGAATCCACCCACACCTAATGTTGTGCAGCTTCCTGAAAGCTGGAGGGTTCTGCAACCTAAGCTACCAAGGCTTGATATCTATCGAGTTGCCTGCGTTGTCTCTTGTTTGTCCTAGAAAATCTGATAAACTCCTTTGCATTTCTCAATGTTTGACGAACTTCCCTGTTGGCTCTACCACTAGTGATGGGAGGTTCAATCAGTTCCTCCTCCTGTTCCAACTGCTTCATCTGCTGAGAACTCCCCGGATCTCCTACCCTAAGGAAATATTAGTACTAGTCATTGTACTTGATCCTTGTGATTGTCCTCCTGCTAGTCCCACTAGTTGTCCCTACTACTGGACTAACGAAGCTTCTATTGATTGATTATGATCACCTGCAAGCATCTCTCGAGATCTCCTAAAAGCTCTATCCTCCGTGAACTTTACATCTCTTCTCACTACAATTATCCTACTGCTAGGAATGTAGATCATGTATGCCTTTGAGGTTTTGATATACCCGACGAGGAACCCCTCTCTACAATATGATCCAATTTACTACATTTTTCATCTGGCATGTAGCAGTACGTTGCACTCCCAAAAATCCTCAAGTGACTTAATTCAGGCTTCTTTCTTGTGAAGCCTCCCTCTACATTTTCTCCCCCAATGCTCTATGAGGAGTTTTGTTCTGAATGTACATTGTTGTATTACATGCCTCTGCCCATATAAATTTGGGCAGATCCTAATCATACAACATATCCTTCACAACCCCAATTATTGTTCTATTTTTCTGCTCCGCCACTCCATTCTGTTGAGGGTTATATGGAGTTTTCCATTCTCTTTTGATGCCTTCCTTCGCTCAGAAATCTGTGAAGTCTTTATCAATATATTATCCACCATTATCTGAGCGAAGCACCTTGATCTTCTTCCCTATCGCGTTCTCTATGAGTGCCTCAAACTCTTTGAACCGATTAAAGACCTCATATTTAGTCTTTAAGAAATAGATCCAGGTATTTCTGGAATGGTCATCAATAAAAGTGACGAAGTATTCACCACCACTAAGAGCTGTAGTGGACATATGGCCATAAATATCTGAGTGTATTAGTCCTAACACACCATTTTCTCTACTGTCACTTCTCAGAAATGTTGACTTCGCGTACTTCCCAAGTACGCATCCTTTGCATACATCATTGTGCTTTGTACCAATAATTGGAACTCCTGTTACAATTTCTTTGAATATTTTGAGTGCTCCATGGTGTAAATGTCCCATCCTCCTGTGCCACAATTGGTTCAACTCCTTTCCACTGCTATTGTCACTGCCTATTAGTGCCATTGGAGAATCGAATTGCAATCTGTATAACCTATTGCTTCAAGCTCCAATTTGTTTCACCTTCTTCCAGCTTGAGTGTTTGACATACACTTTCTTCCCTACGAAATGTACATCATGCCCCTTGTCCTATAACTGGGACACTGAAATTAGGTTCATACCCAATCCAAGCACATGAAATACATTAGTAGCACTGGTGTTGGTGCCTGACTCCCTCTAAAACTTTATGGTGCCTCTCCCTATAGGAGTACATTTAGTTATGTTTCCCATAGTGATCTAGAAGTCCATCTGCTCTTCTTGATAGCTAGAGAAATATTCTCTAACTCATGTCATATGAGTTAAGCTCCACTATCTATGTACCAGACACAAGGTGAAGTTGATCCTGATCGTCAATGAAATTCATCCTCCAACCTGGAAGATAAATCTGAACCATCCCGACTATTAATTTTTTCCATATTTTTGTGTTATTTCTCTTTCTTCACGAAGCTGAATTTGCTCAGTAAACTGTTGCAAAAATTACTGTGTCTGGCTAGAGATCTGCTCTGCAAAAAATATATGGGGTTGCTCCCTCTACCTCTGGACTTTCTTGATCTAGAGAAATCAAGTTTTTTTGTTGCTCTCTCAGAAAAGTTGATTTTCCTCAAAAATTACAGCTTCCTAGCCAAGATACTACATTGCTCTCTGGGGATTCGAATTGTTGCTCACGCTTACCAGTGAGCCTCTTCCTTTCTCTGCTACTGAGCTCTCTGGCTGATCATATCTGCTTTGATACCATGTGAAAATTTCATCTATTGCAATAACTGAAAAATATTCTTCTAACTATCAAATATATTAGATAGTTTATTTGCTACGACACATATCGAATAAATTTACTACTGCAATTTACACAATAAATTACTGCGGAAAATAAAATTTTGGAAATAGATAAATTTTAGCACAAACATTAACACAGTTATTTTTGGACAATTGTCCCTAAAAAAAAAAAAAAACAAAAACAAAAAAAACCAATGTGGGAAAACTAGTGCAACAAATGAGGGTTTTCTTATTATTTTTCAGCAACAAATCTGAGTACAAGAATTCTGGCAAACTAAACAAAAAAAAAATACTGAGAGAAATTTTATAAGAAATTTCTCACTCTCCATAACAAATTCCTGACCAAGAGATGGACCCTCTACTTGTAGTATACTTAGGGGGGATAGTATGGGGTACAGAGGGAGATACCCAAGGGAATAATGTAATAATGGGATGGGCCATAGTAATAAATAAGATGGTTAACCTGTATCATGTAAGGGACCACAAGTAGTTAGCAATAATGTAATAAGCCCATGGTATTAGATAGATGGTATTGAGGGAACCATGGTAATGGCCCATGGTATTATATGTATGAGGCCTATATAGATGCTAGAGACTCCCCATTGAGAGATGTCAAGGAATATTGTGTGAACATGCATATGGCTTGTGAAGTGTTCTCCTCCCTTAAGGAGTGAATGTATGGTGTTGCCCTAGCTTAAGGGTTTGATTAATAAAGTGAAACATTCCTATATTCAGATCTTGTTATTTCTTGGGTTTATTTCTATTATCTTATACTTTCATATTAGATCTATAACAAGTGGTATCAGAGCACTTTCTTGGGCAAAACGAAGAATTTTTTATTTTTATTTTTGCAGCAACTTTTTGGGGCAGTGAGTTTGCAGGTCAGATCTATATGTGTTGGGGCAATATTTGCATAATCTAATTGCAGATATGGGTTTTTTGTGAAAAAAATACCTAATTTGAAAAAAAATCGGCTGAATTGGAGTCTGGATGAGGGAGATATCGCTGATTTAAAAATCAGTTGTGTTGTAGACATTTTTCGGGGCGGCAAGTTTGCAGATCAGATTTGTACGTGATGGGTCAACATTTGTAGAATGTAATTGTAGATCTGGGTTCTTTGCAAAAAAATACCCAATTTCAAAAAAAAAAAATCAGCCAAATCAGAGTCCGGATGAGGGAGATCTTGCTGATTTAAACTCAGCTCCTTTTTTCAGAAATTTTTGTGATGTCGGGACAGTTGCAGTGCGAATAAGAAATTCTAATGCCTAGATAGGGATTTCTATCACATGGAAAGAAGCAGAGTGGTTGTTCCATTTCAAAAAACAGGTCATAATAGGGATTTTGAGCAATATTGACTGAATTGTGGCCATTTCAAATTTTTGCCAAGTAAGCGATTTGTTTTAAAAACCGTCTTTATGGCTCATAACAGTAAGTTTTTTAAAGGAAAATATGATTGGTCTTCTATTGAAAATTTTATAGCATATCATAAGTTGGACCGTCCAGGGTGTTGGAAGGACGAAATAGGGTCGTATTTGAAAAATGAGGCCTATATATGATGGTAATCACTTGACAGTGAGTTTCTGAAGTTATGCAGTGCTGATGAAATAGAAGAACTACTCTTGGATGAATGGTCTCATACTAGAAAGGAGGAAACCACAAAACCTAGCAAATATTTTATTTTTACAGGAAATAAGGAAACCAATAAACCTAAAGGGTTATTTTTTGCTAGTATCTCCTTATTACAGGTTCATGGATTGATTCAGAAGGAGAAGATCATTGTGTCTATAAATCCTAGCAGCAAACATAAAAACTATTACAATAAAACATAAATATTTATTCTATCTGAAACAAAAATTAAAAATTAAAATGAAACATAAGAAAATAATTAATGAAAACAAATAGCCATAATAAATAATTAGAACAAATATAATTAATAAATAAATTAAAATAAATACAATTAATATAACCATAACCCCAATGAAAATATTAATTCTATGATAATTTTAAAATCCCTAATATCACAGAAATACAATTAAATAAACACAATAGAATAATTAAATTAATTCTATCACAGTGTTAAACCCTAAATTTCACAAAAATACAATTAAATTAACAAAAGAAAACAATTAAAATTATATTTAATAAATCCTAATATCTGTCGGCTAAGCATCTCAGACATCTCTATATATTTGGAAAAATGAGACCAGTCTTTCAATAATCTTGCACATCCTGAAGATGAACCACCGTTGCTGGTTCGGAACATCGATTAAAAAGAAACCTAATGCGATGTATCCCGAAGATAATCTACATAATCATGAAACTCGCAGAAACCTAAAAGACAAAAAGCATAATTTTATTAATGTTAATTTGGCAAAAAAATTGCAAGTTCTAGCAAAACACATTGAAAACACATAGGTTGATAATGAGGATGTTCAAGTTTATCAAGATTTGAAGCTTTCTATGGATAAGTATGTGTTGCATTGTGATTTTTATATTTCAGATATGGATAACATGGATGTTGTTTTGGGATATCCTTGGATGGAATCTTTGGGTACTATCAATATTAATGTGCAGAAGAAATTCATGAAGCTTTGGTATAAAAGGAAAAAAATTACATTAAAAGATATTTCCATTAAGACCCAAGCAGAGACTATGGAGGCAGAATTACAAAGCTCTAATGACACTGACACATCATATGATGAGCCTTTGATGGTTGACAATCAAACACAAGCATCAAACCAGGTACCAGAAAAACAGGTAGTGTCCAAGGAGGCTGAAGCAGAAAATGTTACAGGTACTGATACATCAGATGAGGACTCAGTGGTAGAAGTAATATTGGAAGATAAGAAACAACAACATGTACCAAACACCAATCAAGCTCCATTAGGTAGTGAGTTAAAGAAAGATACACCGTTGGTTAACACTTCAACATATCACCACCCACATCACCCCGCAAGAAAACAACCAACAAGATGGCAACGAATTAGTCACAAGGACAACAACCTCTGCATGACAGATAGAGAGGGGCACCGATCCACCTACTACACATCAACACAGAAGAGCTGTTAGGGTCAACTTCCATCTCAAGCGAGCGAGGCACTAGCTAGATCGAGGGTTCACCTTTCTCTAGGATGGCTAGATGCATGTGTATGGTACCAGTGGACTACTCTTTTGAGTAGATCTTATTATTTTTGTTCTTCTAATGTTTTGGGGACGAAACATGTTTAAGCGGGGTGGAATGTAGTATACCTAGTGGGGATAGTATGGGGTACAGAGTGAGGTACCCAAGGGAATAATGTAATAATGGGATGGGCCATAGTAATAAATAAGGTTGTTAACCCGTATCATGTAAGGGACCACAAGTAGTTAGCAATAATGTAATAAGCCCATGGTATTAGATAGATGGTATTGAGGGAACCATGGTAATGACCCATGGTATTGTATGTATGAGGCCTATATAGAGGCTAGAGACTCCCCATTGAGAGATTTCAAGGAATATTGTATGAACAGACATATGGCTTGTGGAGTGTTCTCCTTCCTTAAGGAGTGAATGTATGGTGTTACCCTACCTTAAGGGTTTGATTAATAAAGTGAAGCATTCCTATATTCAAATCTTGCTAGTTCTTGGGTTTATTTCTATTATCTTATACTTTTAAATCAAATATATAACACTACCCATACATTGGTGCTTCTGCATCACTCTCTTTGCAGTGCTCTAGTGGAATACGCTATCCCTCATGCTGCCTCTTCCAGAGTTCGGAAATTTGCCTTTCAGACTCCTGCTGCTACCCTCTTTATCTCACCTGCTACTCTCCCTCTGGCTCTATCTCCTATGTTGAATCACAACCACTGAGAAAATCGGCCTGCCTAGGCAACTGAGTAAATGCACTAGTGTATTCTCTATCACCACATCAACCTCCTCTTATAATCCTCTGTTGGAGCACCAACGACCAAGATGAAAACATAATCGACGGCTAAGATCATCTTGGAGTCGGTTCGTGTGAGCTTGTAGAAGATTCACACCATAACTTAATTAATTATGATTAATTAGTCATATTCAGTAAATTTAGACTTAGGAAATATTTTAAAAAACGACTAATAATCTAATCAAGTCATCTTTAAGTGGAATTTCCAAAAAAGATTTATGGGATTTGGAGAACACATGTATTCTAGTCTCTCCACCAAATTGTGTGGCTAGAACACATCCGATGCTGCAAAAACTAACAAGTTGTGCCTCAAAAATTTCGTAGAACCCTAGATCATCGTTAATGCTTGGTACCAGCTACAATGGTTAAGTAAGACTTTTTCACAGTGCTACCCCTCCTGAACTTGGGTGTTAGATTCTTTAATATGTTTCGACCCCTTTTGCCTTCCCCGGACTTGGACAAGGAGTTTCAGGCATGGCGACTTAGGTGCTCTAGTTCCCATTATTTCCCACGAGTTTGTCATGAACTCCTTAAGGGGTTCCAAGTCTCCTACCACACAACACGAGTGCTAGGACCCTCCTCGGGACTACAATCAACTCCATGGCAATGCTCATAACCATCTGGTGCCCATTTTGAAAAGCGAGGACACTAGCAGCAGATACCTAGTATGATAAGAATGCAAGGTTAGTTAAGCCTTCCTACAAGGGCCTTGAGCTACACTAACACTTAGATGAAGAAATAACTCCTTCAACACCCATGCGACATTCTCTGTACAATAGCACAACTTAGAATTGAGACATCAAGAGTGAACATGAATACCTAGATCCCTTCCATACAAGAAGTTTACATGTAACCTTTTACATTAATAAACAAGGTCTTTGAACCCTCCATTTTCTTTTAAAGTTTGGTCAAGGCTCTTGGCCCTTCAGTACGACTTGTAATGTGACCTATTATTTCTATGCATTTAATCATATGTTGTTCTTAGTAAGTTAAGCATGGCATTCAAGATAATGTTCAATTCAGAGATACAACTTAGTCTTTATTATCATGTGGTTCATTATGCTTTTAGTGCATTAGATGATCTGTGATCAACACCATCAAGTTATTTACACAACACTTTGCTTCTAGCTCGGAAGCTCGTGCTTACTTGATTTATTTATGAGTATCAGTAATTTCAATAAGCGACACATGCATCACTAAGTCTAACATGCTCGTTACTGTCACATTTCCACTGGGATGAAACCATATGTTTAAGCAGTAATCAACAATGATCCAAACCCAAGTCCAAAACCATTACGGTAAAAATGCACCATAATTCATCAACAGATAAACAAGTATAAATAGGTACTTATCTTTGAATTTGCAGGGAATCTGAATCTAGAACAAGGAATCTCCACCCAAACATAGACAACCAAAGTCACATTTACTTGTTGTTGTCACCCTCGAGCCAGATTTTAGAGTCTAAGGGAGGGGGGATGCTTGCTCAAGTGATTGAACACCAGTTTCCCACAAAATAATAGGGACTCTAGAGGACCTCCTTCCTCAATCCCCCCAGTTAGCTGCTACCTCTTTATCAACACAGAGGGTCCAAAGGTGCTCTACCTCACCATGAGTGTGCACACAGTGATTAACCCCCTTCTAGGGAGTCCATAGGATGGCCTCTTCCCAAGTTGTTACAGGGCTACCGAGTTTGTTATCTCAAACCACAACCTCCAAGGGATCCAAGTTGTTACAAGGCTCCAGAGATTCCATCCCAACCCACAGTGACCGTCGGAAGTTGTTACAGGGATCTAAAGACCTTTGTCTTGACCCATAGCCTCTAGGGACCCAAGCTATTACAAGGCTCCAAGGATCCTATCTCAACACACAGCCTCCAGGGAACCATGAGAATCAATCCCCTTCTCTTCTCTTCTCCATGCATTGTTTGTTGATTACCCTCTTTGAGCACCTAATCAAGTGCCTTCTCTGTGTGCCTCCTCACATGCATGAGTTCTCTCCCATTTTCTTTTCCCATCTCCCATATTTCTACATCCTTGTGCTTCTTGCCTTGGAACTCATAGTCTTTCTTGCTAGACCTTTTGTCCTCTTTTTCTTGTTACTGCTTCTCAAGCAACATGGGTTGTGTAATTTCTATTGAAACTCATTCAATTTTTATAGTCGCTTCATTAAATTCATGTACCAACAACCTTTAGTGGTTGTCCAAGCAATTCAGGTTTTTCTCTCTGTACAAGAAACCACAACATCCCAAACAAACCATCCCCTTCCCAAACTCTAGAATATGTGTCCCTTGACTCAACTCCCTTTTTTTTCTTATTTCACATATCTATAACATATTTACAATGCATTTTACAAGGAACCCATGGGCGGGGTTGTCACACCCCGCTCCCCCTTGCGGGAACACCGCCCTCGATGTTATTTCACCCATAATCAATATCAACCATTTTTTTTAAACACGTAACACCTACTTTTTCATGGAGATTTATATACACACCTTTATACAATATTTACAATCATATACACACATGCTTCATTCAACAAACAAGTAAGGTAATTTTGCTTTCATGGCATCAGCCATTTCCCACGTGGCCTCCTCTGGCCCAAAGTGTTTCCATTGCACCTTGACTTGTTCTATGACTCAATTATGGCTTTGGTCTAGAATGCACATCGATTATGGCTATAAATCTCCTTCTGGTTCCACCTATAGTACAAATGATCACATGATTAGAGTTTGATATGTATCTCTCAAGTAAATAAACATGGAAAACATCATGAGCTCTGACTAATGGAGGTAAGGCCAATTTATACACCACTGGTCCAATCCTATCAAAAATTTCAAATGGCTCACAATACCGCAGTGCCAACTTGGCACATGTCCCAATTCTTAGGGAGATCTTTTTGGGCTTAACTCTTAGCTGAATATGTTCCCCAACCTGGAACTCTTTGTGCACCCTATGCTTATCTGCATAGCTTTTCCACCTATCTTATGTCCCCTTCAAATTATGTTTTATGTCCTAAACTCATTGTTCCACATCCTTGAGCATACCAGGTCCTATATGGACCCTGTTAACTGGATCACTCCAGCTAATAGGAGTGTTGCAACTCCTGCCATACAATGCCTCAAATGGGCTCATCTTTATGGACTCTCGGTATCCATTATTGTATGCAAATTCCATAAGTGGAAGTTATTCTTCCCACTATTTGGGATGACGCATCATGTACATCCTTAACATGTCCTCAAGGATCATGTAAATCCTCTTTGTTTTCCCATTTGTTTGTGGATGATATGTTGTACATTTAACATGTCCTCAAGGATCATGTTAATCCTCTTTGTTTTCCCATTTGTTCATGGATGATATGTTGTGCTAAATGCCAATTTTTTTCCCAATCCCGCAAACACTTCCTTCCCAAACTTGGAAGTGAATATGTCATCTTTGTCTGACACAATTTTCTTGGGGATGCCATGTAGCCTCACAACCTCCTTTATGAAGCTTTGTGCAATGTCACTAGCAGAGTCAATGGACTTAACTACCACAAAATGAGCTACCTTGCTCAACTTATCCACCATTACCATGATTGCGTCATGTTACTAGACGTTTTGTGCAATCGTGTGATGAAATCCATAGAAATTACCTCCGACTTCCATTCTTGAATAGGGATAGGTTGTAGCAACCCTATGGGATGTTTACACTCTACTTTTACCTGTTGGCATTCTATGCATCGTGCCATGAAATCAACCACTTCCTTTTTCAAATTCGTCTAGTAGTAGGACTTTTTAATGGTTGTAAGGTTCTTTTGATACCTTAGATGGCCTAAATAAGGCTTAACATGGAATTTTTTCATTATTAGTCTTTTCATTTCATCACTGTTAGGCACGTAAATTTTGCCTTTGAACCTGATTAGTTGGTCCTCGGTGAGGCAATATTCTTCATCCTTACCTTGTTGCAGCAACTTCTCTCGCACTTGTTGATATTTATTGTCTTGAAGTCCAACGATTTTGACCTTTTCTATCAAATCCAATGTGTATGAACTTATATCTGCTAAGTGATTGACTTGAATTCTTTTGCTCAAGGCATCAACGACCTTGTTTTCTTTACTCTTTATGTACTTGATTTGAAAATTGAATTCGTTGAGCGTGGCCAGTCATCTTGCTTGCCTCGCATTTAGCTTCGGTTGTCCAAACAAATACTTGAGTCCACTATGGTATGTCATAAGCATAAATTTCTTGCCTAGGAGGTAATGCCTCCACATATTTAGGGCATGAATGATGGAAGCCCATTGTAAATCATGTGTTGCATAATTTACCTCATGTTCATTTAATTTTTGGACTCATAGCATATAGCTTGCCCTTCTTGTATTAGGACTCCACTGAGTCCTTTGTTATAGAAATCTATACACACCACATAATCCTTATCAAGGTCTGCAATCCTCAGCACCAATGTATTGGTGTGCAAAAAATTTAGCTCCTCAAAGCTCCTTACACATTGTGTGTTCCACTCAATTATTTTCCCTTTTCTTTGTAAGACAGTAATGGGATGACATACCTTGGAGAAATTCTAGACAAATCTCTTGTAATATCCTACCAATCATGTTACCCACCATTTTTTGGGTGATATCCCTATGAGAATCTTTTTTTCTCCAAGATGTTCCTCAGTCGGTAGCCAATAGCCCCTTGCAACCACCAACTAGCTCGTTGTTCCATTTCTCCACCACTAGAGCGAGCCATGTGGTCACTCACCCATCTGCCATGATAGTATGTTTGAAGGTGGACCTCCCAAGCCTAAAGGTATGCCTTGTCATTTGGTAATTGATTATTGTAGTTTTCTTATCATGGAAACTTTTGGGCATGGATTAATGGGGGCAATCGGTGGAAAGAATGGGTTAGGTTTGTGCTCTTGTCCAGTAGACCCCTTTTTGGACGTTAACCTTGGATTCTAGTCCAGTGAGATCTCTTTTACTGACCCTTTGTCTTTAGGGATGGTACTTCATAGGAAACCTTGATTTTGGTTGTGTGTTCTTGCTCCCTCATCCACATATATTGCTTATTCTCCACTCATTATAACCCCATTCATCATTTCTCCCACATGGGTCCACATTCCTCCGCTTTCCCCTTCCCCTTTCCCACACCTTGGGTTAGACCTAGAATGTTGCCCCGAAGATTGATGCGGTTGAAAAGAAAAAAAAAAGCATAATTGGCCACACTCACAAGAAAATGTACCACAAAATGAAAAATATGTTCGGGACAAACACATTTAGCATGTGGGAAAAATCTAATATATGAGCTCTACCCCATCATCAGGGCCATCACCCTGGTTCCTATAGGCCCTAGATGAGCCACCTTTATCATTTAGGAAACCATGATTGTCCCAACCCCTAGTGGGAAATGAACCACCTTACCTTAAATGGGTTATCCACGTGGGAAAAATCTAATATATGAGCTCTACCCCATCATCAGGGCCATCACCCTGGTTCCTATAGGCCCTAGATGAGCCTCCTTTATCATTTAGGAAACCACGATTGTCCCAAACCCTAGTGGGAAATGAACCACCTTACCTTAAATGGGTTATCCATTGTTATATCTCACGTATCATGGTCTCACCCCTTGAGCCCTGAGCAGTTAATTAAAGAAAAATCATAAAAGGAAAAATCCATATAAAGAAGGGTGGAAAAATCAAGGTCGGGGCACCTCATGTACCACAATTTCTCCCTCCTATACATTATATACCCAAGTGTGGGATTCCCTTTTTCTAGCTACCCTTGTACCCCAGCATGTGGCCCAGGATGCTCCTTTTCATTCCCTACTCCATTCATCTCTTTACCACATGCCATCACCTTTTAAAGGATGTACCTTAGACATATCATCCCCTTTAGAAGTAGAAACCACTTAATGGGATACTTGGTTAACCCCATTTGAGGATTGGAAACATTAGCACATGCCAAAGCCCATTATGGAAGGGCATGCCATTATGAAGTCCCCACATGTTGTCCATGATTTTTAAGCTCTTTTACTCGATTTCCCTCGATGACTTATTGTACTAGAAGGTTAGGGGACGCATTGGATCTTATGCAGGATTGCATATGGTCTCCATCTTGGGTTTGGTCTCCCTATATGGGATCCTAACTCTCCAGAGGGCTATATCGGCACATGTAGGGTGTATGTTGAGAGCCATGGGCCTCCACAACAATAGATAACACTCCATGGATCCCTAGAGATGTTTAGAGATTGCTCGAGATTCACCTATTGGACGAGGAAGATGCACTTGGTTCACCTTTGCCAAACCAACCCCACAGTTGTACCATGCACTTGGAAGATGACCCAAGACTTGTATGTTGATGTGGCATCACTTACACCATCATCTGAGCCCTTACAGATGGTCTACATTCATCTTCAACTTACTTGGATACCCACGAGGTCAATTGTGTGCCCTCGCGGCCATGGGGAGCACCACAGGATTATTATGTGGAGAATAAGGGGTCAACTCCTCTTCGATTACTTTTGGAAGTCCAGCTCATCATTTTGGCACTTATGGACCTCATTGGGCATCTTAGAGAGCCCAACAACATGCATTCTTGATTATTCGACCTATTGAGAGGCTTATTATTTTGTTTATGAGCTAATTTGGTGGGCTTGTCACCAATATATAGTTATTTGCACGATATTTTTAGTTGATGGGCTAATGTAGGATCAAATTAGGCAATTTGAACTCCTAATAAGTGTATAAATATGTGATATGTGAATTTATTTTGTATCATCACTTGGATTGGATCATTCTCTCTCTTGAGAACTTCACATTTTTTTTCTTGGACGATAAATTGGAGCATGGATGATGTTTGGGTTGGACTTTCTTGTCTTGGAGCTTCTTTATTGGAAAATGTATTGATGGTTGGATATATTCTCTTACATGTAAGTACGATATTGATGTTATTTTCTTCTACTTTGTCACATACTTTGATCATGAGATTTTCACTATTATAGGGCTAATTGTTGCATGCTTTTACTGCTTCATTGTGGAATTATGTTTCTATATAACATATCTCTATGTATGGGCCATGTTTGTTGAATGAATTTTCCTAGAGATAGAAGTTATCTTGACAAGTCATCTTCATTTGCAAGTGAAGTATAAACACTTTAAGGTCACTTTCATTTTAAGCCCTAACATTGGACAAAGTTGCACATAGAGCCTTCTTGAGCTGAAACGAGATCCTTTTTCACAATTATTCCTGACTACATATCCCCAAAAGGAATTAGGCATTGATCCACCATACAGTGGTCATATTAAAACCTTTTTCTTCACATTTTCCCCTCTTTTCTAGGTCTAGCCACGTTGGGTCTTCTTGGGCATCACTTTCCCAAAAAATTAGCCATAGAAAAAGTTCAATCTCCTAGCCTCTACTGTGTTGGTGTGTCCTCAAGATCTCCTCCAAATTTGAAGAAATTATGACAATGGGAGTGTGAGATATCCCAAGCCCTAGCTCTGAGATGAAATTGTGTCCTGGTGTTCCCTAAGCTAATACCTCATAGGATCAATATGACACCTCTAAGTGAAGAATCTTGTTTTAATCCTTTCCCCTTCCTTCTCTAGGTTAAGATCAACATTGGTTACTAAACTCCCTCCCCTTAACCTAGGCTAGGTCCACTTGGACCTATGTGGTCCCATTCCTTTGAAAAGTTAAATTCTTCAAAAAATACTTGGGAAGTCAAGTTCAATAGGATTTTAAGGATTGGGAAACTCCTTTACAAGGCACGTTCCTTAAAAATAGCCCTTAAATCTTCACCTCCTTCTCCTAGAAAGCTTTGTACCTTGCTTGAAGAGCAAGCAAGCTCCATTCTTAACCTCCTTCTAGGAAAAGGGTCATTAAGGCCACTTCACATCCATTTGTCGATTCATCCTTCACAAGTGAATTTCTATATATTGGGTCTCCTCCCATCGGTGAAAGTCCATAAAGTGTAGGGAGTCTTAGCTGAGGTGACAACTGGCTAAGTCTTTGTCATTGCCCTTGACCTAGCAGTTGTCCCTTTAGGAGCCCCTTTTAGGTTCCCTGCTAGTTTGAGCAGTAACAAGTCCCGTGAATGATCTAATTTCATCCACATTATTTGGAGTTGGCCACTCCATTATGTCTTTGATCTTTTCAAGATCAACTGAGATTACTTCCTTAGAAACAATATGCCCCAAATAATGCATCTATGACTGAAATAAATCACACTTGCTAAGCTTTGCATAGAGCTTATGTTCTCTCAACAATTGCAATACTGCAACTATATTTTTTCATGTTCTTCTTTTGACTTTGAGTACACCAATATGTCATCAATAAACAAAATGGCATATTTGTCCAAATAAGAATGTAACACATTGTTCATTAGTTACATGAACGCGGCAGAGGCATTGGTAAGCCCAAAGGGTACCACTATGAATTCATATTGCCCATATCTTGTTCTAGAAGCAGTTTTATGAATGCCCTCCTCCTTGATTTTCATCTGATGGTATTCTAACCTGATCTGAAAATTGATCATCCTTTGACACTTTGCAAGTTTTGATAAATTTGGGTCTTTAAATGGTCACTTAGTTCGTAACTTATTCAACTGTGAGAAGTTATTTTTAAACGAACTTAAATATGAAACAAATCATGTGAAACACAACATGATGAAAATAAAGAAGGGAAAAACCAAGTGATAACGGAGTTCACCCCTCCTGGGCTATGTCTCTTAGCCCTACTCCAATGGCTAGGCCACTTTATTGATCCGAGCAACAAAAATAGTACATCACAAATCTTTGACTCATAGAGTAAAACTCCATCTAGAGTGGCATTCTTTCTCCTTCAAAGAACGCTCACTCACAAGTTGACTCCCTTTTACAAATAAATGATGGCATAAAAAAAGGACTCTCTCACTGAATGTGGCAATAGGTCTTTGTACTCATACTAAGATCAAGAAGCATAAATCCAACTACTTCATAATGAAGTGTTGAAATGGTATTTTCCCACCAACATATTGAGGATAAATTGAAATTTACTACTCTAATGGAGAAAAAAATGTTGTATATGCATCTGAAAGGTTAGAAAACCCCTATCTAGGCTCTTTCCATGCCCAAAAAGGTCTCTAAATGGCCTCAAAACAGTGTATGTCTGCAACACAAAAGGACTTGGTTAAGCAAATTGTCCATCGTACAATGCTCAAATCATAAAATTAATGTTTTCATTGAGTTCAGAACACCCAAAAACCCTTATGTAAGCTCTTATTGGGCTAAAAAACACTGAAAAATAACCAAGTTAGGTCTCTTTTTCCATTTCTCTACTATATGTCCTACAAAAATGGCTAAATTGGTTAACTAGGCAATGGAATTCGCCTTGGACAGAACCATCTAGCGACAAATCAGTGTGGGAGCAGTGAAAATTCCGCCAAAAATGGTACAATTTTTCGCCTCTTTAAATTGACCTCTCTCACCAAAAAAATCTCCCTCAGAACTCGGTCACGTGGGTGACCATGTGGCTAAGGGTCAGGCCACGTGTCAGCCCCTCTGGTCCACTAGCCGATGGTTATGGGGTGCCGACGTGACCATGGGTTTGGCGCCAAAATTCCTACTTTTTTTTTTGAAAATGTGCACACCTATTTTAAACTCCACTGGGGTCACATGATTGTCCAATGAAACCGGGGTTGGGGCTTAAATCCCCACCCCCTCTACCTTCGATCATCTAACGTGGCCATATGCGATGTAATATGTGATTAGGGGTCAAGGCTTGACACCCCGCCCCCTTCACTATAACCTTCACGCGAGGGTCATATAATGTGCCATGGGACCGGGTCGAAGACCGGTCAGGCAGGCTCGCTGGCCCAGCCCCTCCCCCCAAACCACCAAGTTGTATCAATTTAAATATAAATGGGCCATATGGTTTAATAAGACCAACCATGTGGAGTATTGGGAGGCTATTGTGTTGTTGTTCTGGAGGTCGCAGGGTCGACCCCCACTGGGGTCAATCGGACCCTTAACCAAATTTTGGCCAATAACTGAGGACCACATGGCGTCCTCTTATTAGGCCACATGGAACCTCCTAATTGGGCCACCCCAAAACCAAACCAACCAATGAAAACTCGCCAAATTTCCTTGTATGACTAAGCCATTTATCATCACGTGATTGGCTCACCTATCTGCCATACAACCAAGTCACTTGCTAATGTCAACGCCACGTCATTTGTACAGCTTGCCCAGTCAACCCTGCAAGTTGACTTTTTAGTTGTTTGCCAAAAACTTTAGAACGTGATAAATTTCGCATACAATGTCATGTTGAGGCGATTCAAGCATCGTTGGAATCAGAATGACGAGATCTACGTTTTGGCACTAGTTTTGGGCGATTTTGAGCACTTTGAAATTTGAGCATATTTCGATCCCTCATATTGTAACTCCCCACTGGAAACTTTTGGACCTCCAAAAGTTTTTTTTTTTACTTAGCAAGTAAGGGTATATCTTTCTTTACTTGGATTGGTACCTTTGAGCCCCACTTGATGATACTCCACATTGTAGAAATTTTGAATAATTTAACACATATTCAACAGAGATTATCCTGATCATGTACTATTGCGGAAAACATACACAATACATAAGCTCCTCTAGGTTGATCATCAATATAGCAGCATCAATAACAATAAAACATCAAGAGCATTCACACATTAACACAGTATGTATCCCGGGGAAAGCATCTCGCTAAAAACCCCAACTATCTGTATATTAATGATTGAGTCATGTAACATTACACAGCATAATACTTCTCACAAGTATCTCCACCTCTGTTACAGACAATACAGCTCAGATCTGAATCAATCACTGGCTCAAATCTCCTTCGCTGCTTGCCTGCCTCCGCTGCTCAATACCTGCTCAAGAACTGATGATAATTCCAAGGCAACCACGTATTTACTTGGCAAAATCACGTGACCACAAGCTACAATGTGGGCAAATACGTGGGCAAACTCATTGGCATACTCAATCCCTTGATTGTGCAAGATCTGATGCACAACTATAGTCACAACTGATAGCAATCTGATTCTCTAACAACTGTCCCTGCTGAACTGAACATGCACTGACATGCAACTGAGTTAACTGATGTATTCATTAGTTGTATTATGAGTTAATATGATAATGGTGGAGAATATGTTAAAAACACATTCATCAACTTTTGCACCGAAAATGGAATTCAAATGCAACAGACTGTTCCATACACTCCACAACAAAATGGTGTAGCTGAAAGGAAAAATCGCACCTTAAAGGAAATGGCTAATTGTATGCTGCAATCTAAAGGACTCGGTCTTAATTTTTGGGCCGACGCAATTAATTGTGCAAATTATATAATAAATCACACTCCTACTAAGGTTCTAAAGAATATCACTCCAGAAGAAGCTTGGAGTTCCATTAAACCAGATGTAAGTCACTTTCGTATTTTTGGAAGTGAAGCATGGGCCCATATTCCAGATGAAAAGCATAAAGCTTTAGAACCAAAGAGTGAGAAATGTACTTTTGTTGGATATTCTGAAGATGTAAAAGGTTATAGACTTATTCCATTTAAGTCCAAAAATGTTATCATTAGAAGAGATGTAAAATTTGATGAAAATAAATCGGCCTGCGGGCCTAGTCCGACGGATGTGCCACCTCTTCCTATCTCTTCTACTTTTGAAAAAATTTCTCCTTCAGATGATGAAAGTGAGGATGACAATCCTCCCGCACCTTCTCAGGATCCTCAACTTCCAAGATGGGTTCGTGCTACTCGGGATGTAGCAGGTGATCTTGCTGGTGATCCTACAGATCAGCGGCGTACACGTTCTCAGTTTGAAAGATCCTCTTCTTTACTGGCTCAAGCTCCAGTAAATCATGATCCTGACACTTTTGCAGAAGCTTC
>APFE030989732.1:194498-221732 GCA_000404065.3 Pinus taeda
TATTAATGATTGAGTCATGTAACATTACACAGCATAATACTTCTCACAAGTATCTCCACCTCTGTTACACACAATACAGCTCAGATCTGAATCAATCACTGGCTCAAATCTCCTTCGCTGCTTGCCTGCCTCCGCTGCTCAATACCTGCTCAAGAACTGATGATCATTTCAAGGCAACCACGTATTTCCTTGGCTAAATCACGTGAGCACAAGCTACAATGTGGGCAAACTCATTGGCATACTCAATCCTTGATTGTGCAAATCATCATGCACAGCTATAGTCACAACTGATAGCAATCTGATTCTCTAACACCTGTCCCTGCTGAACTGAACATGCACTGACATGCAACTGAGTTAACTGATGTATTCATTAGTTGTATTATGAGTTAATAACTTGTGAATTAATTAATAACTAATTCACCCAACTCATCTCTAGTCTATTTTCCAGTTAGACTAAATACAACCAGTTTAACAAAGCTAAACTGAACACAACTCCATCAACTGCACCTCCAGTCCACTAAACTCAACTCACTTGAGTTTTAACTGAAGTCCTGCATGCAAATATTAGTCATCCCATAGGTAACCACGTATTTCCTTCTGGGATCTGCATGTACCACATCCGTAGCTCATCCTGAAGTGCTCCAATAGAATAAGACAAAGTTTATAGTCTAAATATTATTATGAGCTAATAATATTTGACTGTTCTATATTTAGACTGAGCAGTCACTTCGCTGTGATCTAAAAATAGAAGTCCATCTATTTTTCCCAACTTGATCAATCATCATAAACAGCAACCTGCAATCCATAGACATGATCCATATGTCTAAAAATAGACATAGTCTAAAAATAGACTTGCGCCAAAAAATAGCCTGCAGGCCCACTTAGTGAAGGCGACTCTTTTCACTAAGCTCCATCATCTTGTTGCAATCTCAACACACATTGCCTTTGCTTGAAGTCTCTATTCTCCTGTCAAGAATTGAGTCTTCCCATAATTCATCTAAAGATTTAGGAGAAAAATCTTCAATAGATGGAACTTGAACATTCTCTCCATAATCATCAACCATTGGAAGCTCATACAATCTTCACCTTGAAGTCTTTCCTTGCTAATATACATCCAAACTTGATCTACCACTTGGAAATCATGATCAACTCGATGCTTTTCATGCCTTGCTTTGTACTTGGATTTACTTTTCTCAAGATGCACTTGTACTCCTTGATGCACTAGCTTCATTTGTTCAATGAAATTCTTGGCTTTGTACACATCGCTATGCCCATCTACTTCAAAATCTTTACTAAAGATAAAATACAAAGGATACTTTGGCAAATAACCCAAACAAGCTTCAAATGGAAATACTTGCGTAGATGAGTGCTTGGGACGATTGTAGCATACTGGATGTAATGCAAATGCTCATCCTAATCTTAGGATGCTTACCACAAGATCTATTAATGAAATGTATTTTTTTCACACCATGTAATAAATTTTCCTCTCAAATTCCCATACAAATGGACTTAACAACAAGCCAAAATATCATACAATGCCAAAGAAAACACTTGTTGCATATAAGTGATTTATTGACAACATCAATTTTTACAAAATACCCAACTATGGGGATATGAAACATGTGAAATTTAAGAGAAATGCAGTATTTAATTAGACAAATAGTCCAACCATTTCTAACCCAACTAGGCTAGGGAGTTTTCTTTTTGCATTTTGCTTTCTTTTGGAACTGTTTCGGGGGTGGTCATGGTGTGCCTTGCACATTCTTCTGAAATCTCTTTCTCAGGTGATTTCATGACATGATTGCCCTTGTTTGGATGAAGATGTGGAAGCAACTTCCAACATTTCTTGATCCAATGCATACTTATATCGTAATGAGTACAAAAGTGTAACACCCTCCCCCACATCTACCCAAATAACTAGCTAACTGGGGTAAACATATGACAACAAGCTATTATGATTGGATTCAACCTCCTATGTGACCTTAAGGAAGTGGAATCGATGAAAACACAATATACAAACCTTCCACATCAACTACAAGACTCCTAGGAACCATCCCAACCACTCATATAGCTAGCCCCTGGGTCCCTCTGAATTTTTTGACCACTTGACCTCTGGACACTCCCATGTTATGGGCTTGATAGATTCTAGGAGGCTCTAGAGGCTTTCATGACAAGGCATGCCAACTTCCAGGGACTATTTTGCTTAGTGTTGTGCCAATGTCCCTGGGATTTGAGCCACCTTTTCATTCCCAAAGCCCAGGTCACTGCCTAGAATTGAATGACACCTTCAAAATGGAAAGATAACAAGGAAACAATGATGCAAATGCAAATACTTGAACAAGCCCTTAACCAGAGCCCTACTAGCCATGACAGGCATTTCATTAAACATATCACAAATATGTAATCTACAAGTGTAAACAACATATTTAAGCATAGGGGTCTCATACTTATTTGAGAATTGCCATGATGCATTGCTCCCTTATATCATTTGTTGCATTATAATATATTAGGTCATAGATACATTTCTCATTCATTTACAAGTAAAAACATGATGAGAGCCATACATAACCACTGTCATAAATCAAATACATAAGTAGCATAATAACAACAGAAATACCAAGGAAATCACGGCCATATGATCCACATATAAACCAGTGTAATACTCATAGAAATACGAGGAGAAATAACCTCATATTGATGATGCAAAATCTAAACCCAGGATGGGACCACCACGTTCCACCTGACCATAGAATGGTTGAGCCAAATCTCTCTTTAGTCATTCACCCTCGTGCCATATTCCAAGCATGAATGTGGGACTCAAACTAAAAGAACCAACCTGGGCATCCCGAGGCTAAACCACCTCACTCTCATTAATAGAAACCAAGCTTTATCGTAATCCATCTCGGACCACTAGGCCAGTACAATAAACATGTAATAATGGGCTTTACCATTATCTCCACCAGATCACTAGGCCCAAACAAGCATGGATTCCACCAGATTTCTCCACCTACACCGTGAGGAATTTTCCTGTCTCTTAGTCTCTGGCTTTACTGCAATCCACAGTCCAATCTAGGCCCTAAACTGGGACACCACCCTCTAGGCTTTATTGTATATCCTGCCATTCACCATTAAGGATTCCTAGGCCCACCGAGGCAACAAAAAATTTGGCTTTAGCGCAACCCACAGTCCAGTTCAGGGGTTACTAGGCCATGTGTTCTATCATTCAGAGATCCACCTCACTCTGCTTCGAATCCATCTAGCAATCTAGCTCAATCAAAATATGAGAACCCCCATCACACCATGGCTATCTAGAAATGGAAAGGCTAGGCTGAAAACGCTGCCACACCTGGCAAAACCCATCCCATAACAACAAAATAACCATATGCAATACCATGCATGTCAAATATAGTAAGGAAAATACACATGCAAATCGATACCTGCAAAGAATATTTTTGTAGCTGCTTGATTGTGCTCTTCCTTGCTTTCTCCTTCCTTCCTCTTCCCTTCTTTGCCTTTCTGGATCCAATGCCAAATTGCTCCAAGAAAACTCAAAGTGTCTAAGAGTGAGAGAGAGAGAGAGAATAATTAGAGAGCTCCAAAATTGAATTGAAAAAAGGTTACAAACTGATCCTTAGAAGCCTTTTTATCAATTAGGCCTATATTTTCTTCATTTGCCATTCTTTTCCTTCAATTTCCTCCTCACATGCAACTTGTGACCTTTCACCTTCCTTTCTCCTAATTTCCATTATTTTCATAAATAAATATGTGAAAATACCATTTTTCCTTTCCAAAGCCTTAGCCATTGCCTTTGTGAATTTCCATAGCCATTAATAAACCAAATGAACACCCACTAGGATGTCTTTCCGAGCATTCATCTTAGAATAAGTGTCCCATCAACCGCGCTTATTATTTTGCCTTGATTAACTTTTATTACATGGAATTTTCTCCAGGGTTGTGACAAAACCCTCCCCCTTTAGGGACACCATCCTCGGTGTTCAACCACACATATACCTTAGCAAAACCACTAAAAAGAAAACATAATTCCCATGGAGCTTTATAACATAGCTTGATGCAATATTTACAATGATCACCCTACTGAAAATCAAACCAACATGACAACATAACAAGCATAACATCATAATGACATGACATCTATACTGCTTATTGGAGCTTTATAACATAGCTCATGGCGGTATTTACATCCATATACATATGTACATATACCAAAACATCATCAAACATGTACCAAAACATATATCGAAACACCATACCAAAACTGCTTTGCCTCAACCGGCAAACTATGAAGGATACATAGCCTACATCTGATCTTCCATCTCCCATGAGCTTCATCGGGCCCAAAGTGCTTCCACCTCACTTTAACTTGCTTGATTTCTCAGTTCTAGTGCATGAGCACCTTTTTCTACAATATACACTGAGGCTCTGGATGTAATTCTCCATCTGGTTCCACTTGCAATACAAACCAGTCAATCACATGATCAACATCTTTAACATACTTCTTAAGCAATGAAAAAAGAAAACATCATGGACTTTCACTGTCAGAGGCATTGCAAGCCAATAAGCTACTGGACCAATCCTCTCAATAATACTAAAGGGTCCACAAAATTGTGGTGCCATCTTGGCACATGATCCAATCCATAAGGAGATCTTCTTTGGTTTGATGCACAAATACACCTGTTCCCCAACCTGGAACTCCTTGAACAACTTGTTCCGATTTGCATAACTCTTCTGCTTATCCTATGCTGTCTTTAGATTATTCTTTATAACATGCATTTCTTGTTCCATGTCCGGTCCAATCAACACATTGTTAACTAGATCACTCCAACTAATGGGAGTATTGCAACTCCACCCATACAATTCCTCAAAGGGACTCATCTTCAAAGATTCATGATACCCATTGTTGTAAGCAAACTCTACCAATGGAAGATACTCTTCCCACTTTCGTTGTTGATGCATCACGTACATCCTTAACATGTCCTCCAATATCTTGTTGACCCTCTCAGTCTGTCCATCTGTCTGCAGACGATAAGTCGTAATGAAGGCCAACTTGTGCCCAAACTTGCAAACAAATCCTTCCAAAACTTAGAAGTGAACTTTGCATCCCTGTCTAACAAAATCTTCTTTGGAACACCATGTAAGTTGACCACATCTTTGATAAATACATGTGCTACATCACTAGCTGAGAATGTAGACTTCACTGGAATGAAGTGCACAACCTTTGTCAACTTGTCCACAATAAGCATGATGGAATCATGTTGTCTCACTTTCCTCGGCAACCCTGTGATAAATTCCATGGAAATGACCTCCCATTTCCATTCTAGAATCGCAATCAATTGTAGTAGGCCATCCGGATGCTTACACTCTGCCTTCACCCGCTGACAATCGAAACACCTAGCCAAAAACTCTTCTACATCCTTCTTCAAATTCAATCAATATTAAAAAAAATCACTATGGTTAATGTCTTCTAATAGCTTGGGTGACCTGAATATGGTTTTGCATGAAACTCCCTCAAGATCGCCTTCTTGAGCTCACTATTTTCTGGCACATATGTCCCGTCTCTAAATCTGACCAATCCATATGTTATAAGACAATAGTCCACATCCTATGCACCTACACATATACCTGTACTTGTACCTGTATATGCACCTGTACTCCACTGTAACTTGTGCACAATCTCCATATCCTTGACATCTCGCTGACCTGCCTCCAAGATCCTATCTTGTAAGTCTGTCCCATAGAAGCTCATCGTTGTTAAGTGATTTATATGTACCTACCTGCTAAGAGAATCTACCACCATGTTCTCCTTTCCTTTGATGTACTTGATCTCGAATTCAAACTCACTAATCGTGGCCAACCATCTAGCCTATCCGACATTCATATTCGGTTGGTTAAATAAATACCTCAACCCAGTGTAATCACTCATCAACACAAACCTCCTGCCACGAAGATAGTGCCTCCACATCTTCAATGCATGTATGGTTGCTGCTAGCTCAAGATCATGTGTCAGGTAGTTCTTCTCATCCTTGTTTAGTTTTCATGACTCATAACATACCACCTTTCCATCATGCATAAGGACTCCACCAAGTCCTCTTTTGAAAGCAGATGTACATACTACAAATTCTTTGTCCGAATCTGCAGTCTGTAACATTGGTGCATGTGTCAACAACTGCTTAAGCTGCTCAAAACTTGCCTCACACTCCTCTGCCCATTCAAACTTCTTATCTTTCCTATACAATGATGTAATAGGATAAGAAATCTATGATAAGTTCCTGATGAACCTCCTGTAATAGCCTACCAACCCCATGAAAGATCTCACCTCATCCACATTCCTGGGAGCTACCCACTCCATGATGGTCCTTATCTTTTCTGGATCCACTGCTATTCCCTCCTTGGAGACAACATGCCCCAAGTAATGTACCTCTGTCTGAAAGAAATTGCACTTGTCGACAGGGAAAATTTTAAGGATGAAAATTTGTCTTAAAGTTTAGAAACCTTCGTGAATTATTATTATTATTATTATTATTTTTAACTGGAACGGTTATGTTTTATTGATAGAAAACAAGTTGGGCAGAGCCTAAACAACCAGTACAATTTTCAAAATTTACATTAGCTCTCTTTATACTTAGGGGATGATTGCCTTGGTCGATGTTTCTGCATTTATGCTGATCATTCAGTCCTGTAAAGTGCATCCAATATTCGCCAATTTGTCTGCTTGTTTAATCCTCTGAGAATGTGGAAGAATTGAACCGATGGAAAGTCTTTCAGAATTCTGGTCACTCTTGAAAGCTGTTTGTTTAGCACCGGGTCCTTGAGCCTTTTCTTGTTTGCCATCGTTTTTATCAGCAGTTCTGAATCACCAAAGATTAGAATTTCTTCTGGATTTCCTTTTCTGGCCATTTGGCAGGCTTTCAAGAGGCTGAGAATTTCAGCTTGATTGTTGGTTTTCATTCCAAGACCCCAACTAAAGTCATCTTTTTTCCCATTCTGAAAGAAGATCACCCCTCCTACTCTAGACCTCCCTGGATTGCCTTTTGAGGCTCCATTGAAAAAAATGGTGCACTTGCCCTGAGATTTCCACCACTGCTAGAAGCTATCCTCTGATTCTCGGATCTGCCATTTTCCCTTATGCATTGGGCGGTTGAGTGCTGGAAAACTGGCCTTTCCTGTATAAGCATCCAATCACACCCTTTCTTCGATTCGCAAGGAGTTGTCATCTTTGACTGAGGAGTGGTTCAGAGTTTCTAAGAGGAGATTCTTTGCCTGTTCCGCCACTTTTGTTGCGGGCAATTTTGTGTTGTTAAATATTATTTCGTTCTGAGCTAACCAAAGTTTCCAGCAGACATACTTTGGTGCGGCTATCCACACCTTTTGCCAAATTGATTTGCTGACTATGCTGAAGGGATATATGTCATTCCAAGAGGAGAACATGGTGTCAATCGTGCTTTGAGTTGGAGAACACACGTTCAACCTGGTGAGGAAGAAAGACTAGACCGCCTTTGCAAATTCGCAAGCTAAAAATAGATGATTTGTAGTTTCTGAGGCTCTTTTGCAGAGGACGCATCTATGTGGTCCAGCTATGTTCCTCTTACACAAATTATCTCCAGTCAGAATTTTGTTGTGGAACAGAGTCCAGAAGAAGAAGTTGATTTTGGGAATGCCGAAGCTGTCCCAAATCTGCTTCCAGACGGATTCCGGGTATGTCGAGTCCTTTTTGCTCTGCATCTGATAATATCCTTGGCTGGCTGTGTATACTCCGGTCTTACCCCAGCCCCAAACGTCTTCGTCTTTTGTGTGCACCGGGGAAAAGTCAGAGATTGCGGCTTGAAGGACATCTAGCTGAGCGTTTAAATGTTCAGGGATTCTGGGAAAGTCCAACGTTGCCAGTTCCCTTTTCTGTCCCAGCTAGAGATGTCCTCGATTTTCCTTATGCCTTTTGACTGTAGCCAGACTCTTAGATCAGTAATCTCGTGGTTTTCTGCTAGAGGGAGATGTCCCATAACACTGTCTCTCCATAGCTTTGTATTTTTGCCATTACCGGGGATTCGATACAAGTGGGATCTGAAAAATTCAATACCTTTGTTACACAGTTTCTAGGCCTGCGTTCCTTTTGGGGATTTCTCCATGTTGTAGGTTTTTATTGACTGATTTTTAAGATATTTAAATTTAAAGATCTGACTAACTGGATGAGAAGGCTATGCGTGGATCTGCTAAATTTGCATGGGCAGGGTCACGGATTTGAAGTCCACCTTCTGCCAGCAGACGTTTCACCATATCCCAGCTTATTAAATGAAATCTGTTGGTGTTTCCTCTCCCACCGTTCCACAAGAAATTGCGCATGAGTATGGAGATTTGATTTGAGATTAGTTTTGGAGCCAGCATGAGAGATGCTTGGAATGTGGGCAGAGCCAAGAGGACTAATTTGATGAGCATTAATTTGTCCCCTGAGGTTAGCCAGAAGCCTCCCCATTCAATGATCTTGCTTTTAAATTTCAAGATAACTTCCTCCCACAAGTAATTTCTGTTGGAGCCTAGCGTTATAGGAAGGCCCAAATATTTTATTTTTTCCCAATCTGGATGTCCTGTGTACCCCAGATCGTTTGCAATTGTCTCAATCTTGTGCTGCTCTATGTTCCACCCATACACAACACTTTTCCTCTCACTTACCAGTGCTCCCGAGATGCTACAATATTTCTAGAGTATGGTTCTGAAGGATTTAGCTATTCTTGGAGAGGCCCCTCCAAGCAATAGTGAATCGTCGGCGAAAAGTGCATGGTTCACAGGGTCTATGCATTTCACAATTCTGATCCCTGGTAGACAACCCTTTTGTTTTTCCAAAGTCAGTTTTCTGCTCAAGGAGTCTGCCATTAGAATGTAAAGAAAGGGTGAAAGGGGACAACCCTGTCTCAAGCCCTTGGTGGCTAAAAAGAAATTAGCAGGTCTACCGTTTATCATGGGCGCAATCCAAATCTTCTCCAGACATGCTTTGATAAGATTAATGAAGTCCTAGCTGAAACCAAAGGATAAAAGGAACCTGTACAAGAAGGAACGATTAACTCTGTCAAATGCATTGCACATATCAAGTTTTATGAGCATACCTTGTTCTTTGCGTGAGTGACTGGAATGCAGAGCTTCTTGGACTTGAATGACATTGTCCAGAATGTGTCTTCCTGTGACTTGAAAGGCGAGGAAGGTGGAATTTATACCGCCTCCAATCTTTTCCTTCCTCATCGAACCGTGAACCATTCTAATGAGATCAAATTTAATTAGTTCCCAACATTTTCTGTAAAAGTGGATTGAAAAACCGCCAGGCCCAGGTGCTTTGTCTGGCTCCATGGACCAGACAATGTTTGCAATCTCTTCTTCCGTGACAGGGCTCAAGAGAGTGTTGTTGTCATCTGCGCTGACTAGATGTGGAATGTTTGTGAGGAATTCTGCAATATCCTCCTCATTCCCGTCCTTTTCTACACTAAGAAGGTTTTGGAAGTGATTCACAGCGGCTTCCTTAATTTGTTCAAATCCTCTGCATACTTGTCCCCTAGTTGTGATGATTTCTGCAATGTGGTTTCGCGATAGACGAGCCTCGTATTGTCTGTGAAAATATTTAGTGTTTCTATCCCCAGCTTTGAGCCACAAGCTGCGGGACTTAATGCGCCAATATTCTTCCTCGCTTCTAAATGAGTTATATGTTTTCCTTTGAGCAATTTTTTCATTATCTAGATTCATGGATGAGATGTCTTTCTCTTCCATTTCCACTTGGAGATCTTCCAGTTGGTTGATTGCATCTTTTCTCTGACTAGTGGGAGTGTTTGTGACTTTCTTTATCCATTCTTTTAATGCCTTCTTAGTATTTTTCATTTTTTGTTCCCAAACGTAACTTGGGGAGCCTAGAACTTCTATTCTCCATGCAGTTTGAACTGTTTCGTGGAACCCTTCCCTTTATGCCCAAAGAGGCCTGAAAGAAAAGGAAGGGAGCCGAGGTCTTCTTCTTCCTTAGCATAATAAGGTTGGCTTCTGATCTGAGGTTAGTTTAGGAAGAATCTCGGAGAAAACAATTCTTCTATCCATCATAATAGAACTGCTGGTGAGGAATCTGTCCAGCCTTGCAGAAATGTGGTGTTCCCCTACTCTATTGTTAGTCCAGGTGTATTCTCCTTTCACTAGTTTGAAGTCTACTAAGTCCCATTGTTGGATGAGATTTTCCACTGTGGCGAGGAAGGGGTCTCTCAGAGAGGTCCCTCCTCTCTTTTCTTTGGGATCTAAGATTATGTTCAGGTCTCCTCCTATGACTATATTCATAGGACTGAGTAGCTCCAGATAGTCCGAGAGTGTTTTCCAACATTCTTTCTTCTCATCATAGTGCACAGGTACATACAAATTAAATAGGGCCAGCTTAAAATTACTTGTTATATGGCGCAATTCCATATATATCCAATGTTGGGTCGCAAAGGAACTTTCTAAAGAGAAGGAGTTTTTGGAACAGAATGTGCCTATTCCTCCAGCCGAACCTCTTGCGCTGACTACCTTTCTTGAATCAAATTTCCATCTTGTATTGCTAGTGTTTAGAAGGATTTCCCCTTCTATTTTTGTCTCTTGGAGCATGAGTATGTCTGTGGATTCCATCTTCATTATATCTCTGATAGCCTCTGCCTTAGTGGGATTCCCCAAACCCCTGCAGTTCCAAGAGACCAGCTGCATCATTTAAAACTTGTTGGGGTAGGTCCACCTCCCTTAGGGACCCTTGGTCTAGTGTTCCTTTCGAGAGTCATTTCAATGGTAGCTTGACTTCCCAGGGTTTTTTGTCTTTCTAATTCTTCTTCCCTAGTTTCTCTGTTTGATTTCCTTCCAACTCGCTTTGATGTCCTTTCTAAGGTCTCTTCATCCGATGAGCCCTCATTTTCTACATTCTTCTTCTTTTGTTTGATTATATCAACATATGAAGGGGATGAAGTATTACATGGGTTCGAGTTTGGAGTGTTACCTGGATCTGAAGATTCGATATTGGTCTGCTGGAGAGGATCTTCCTGTTCTGCCTCTGGAGGATCTGAGGGTGGAGTGAGAGATTCAAAAGATTTTTTGTCCTCCTCTATGCTGATGGTTTCTTTGCTTCCAGCATTTTGAGTGCTTTCATTTTCTTGCCCTGGTTTGTTCCCTGTCTCTTTGCCTTTGTTTTTGTTGTTCTGCCTATTGTTTGTTGGATTCTTTACCTATTTCCATTGCTCTCCTCTTTCTTTCTCTGTAGTTTCCTCGTTTTTTTCTTGCAATATCTTGCGAAGTGCCCATATTCATGGCAATGTCAGCATTTAAAAGGCAGCTGCTCATAGTCGAGCTCTTGGAAATGAGTCCAGTCCGCCACTGAGAGTTTGATGGCTTCGGGTAAACCGACTTCAAGATCAACCTCAACGCAGATACGGGCACAAGAGTATTGATCCTTCCTCGGCGCCTGATCTATGTATCTGCCAAGAGCATTAACTATGGATTGCAATGAATTCTAACTCCAGCAGTGGAGGGGGAGATGTGGGAGGCACACCCAAACAGGAACTGCCGTGGACACGTTTTGAGCTGGATCAAAGTCAGGAGACCATTTGTTCAGGTAGAGCCCTTGAGGGCCCATGAAGTATGGCCTATTTCTAAAGATTAGACTTCTATCCTTAGCGTTTTCGAACACAAACACAAAGAAACCTTTGCCAATGAAATGACTTTTTATTCCTTCTTTGACCAAAGGTGTCCAGTTCCGCTTTACCCATTCCTCGACAGCTTTCGTGGATGGCCATAACCCTATGAACTGGCCGATAAGACCTATTTCAGCGATATTCAACGTTGTTCTACATGTTTCTTCCACCGGTAGTGTCACCGTGGGAATGCTTCCTAGTTTTTTGACAAACTTATACTGATAGCCAGTCGTCCGTTTCCCAGATGCTGCGACTAAGGATCTGAACGCTTCTAGTTCTGGGGGAATTGGGGGGGAAGCAACAAAGCCCCCACCAAGATCCATGTCGAAGTCACACAGAGTGGAAGGGACTGACTTGGTGCTGCTAGGTCAACAATAGCGCCTCCATGTGAGAACGCGATGCCAAAGAGCTCTTGACTAGAAAAACCGAGCAAAGAAGGACCTGGGCCAAAGCGCTGCGCCGACGACCTAGTGCACCGTGACAACCCTAAGCGCCGCGTAGGAGCAGGAGAACACACAGAGGGGCGAGCCAATGCACCGCGATAGCATCCCTGAGCACTGCGCGCAGATGAAGCTGAACCTTGACAGGAACCCTAAAAGAGTTGCTGAGCGTAAATTAGAAACCTTCGCGAATCTTACTAGTCCCCAAATTGTAAATTATAAAATGTTTGTTGATATCTTTGTAAAAACATTCAAATTTATAATAGTTTAATATATAGTCTTTATACAATTTTGGCAATTTTTAAGGTAAAATAATTTTATACTATAATATTTGGGTGAATTGTTTTGAGAAAAAAATGGAAATTGGTGAATAGTTTTTTGGGAAAACCATGGAAAATTAGTCCATTTGCGAATATTAGCCCCTAAAATTTTCCATGCTTGTTGAGCTTGGCCTACAACTAATTCTCTTTCAACAACCTCAACATTGCTACTAAATTCTCAACATGCTCTTCCTCATTTTTAGAATATACCAATATGTCATCAATGAACACAATAACAAACTTATCCAAATAACAAACACAACAAACTATTCATCAAGCACATAGATGTAGCTGGAGCATTAGTCAAACTGAATGGAACTATAACAAACTAATAATGCTCATACATGGTCCGAAAAGTTGTCTTTTAAATGTCCTCCTCTTTGATGCATACCTGGTGGTATCCTGATCTCATATCAATCTTTGAGAACACTGTTGCTCCCTTCAACTGATCGAACAAGTAATCATTCCTCGACAATGGATACCTATTCTTGGTGGTCACTTTGTTCAACTGCCTGTAGTCAATGCATAATCTAAGAGTACCATATTTCTTCTTCACAAACACTATCGTTACACCCTAAGGTGATACACATGGCCTAATGTATCCCTTGTCCAACATTTCCTTCAATTGTAACTTCAAATCTACCAACTTAGGTGTGCTCATTATGTAAGGTGCTTTTGATGCTGGAGCTGCTTGTGGCACTAACTCAATAGAAAATTCTACTTCCGTATGAGTGGAAACTTTGAAATGTCCCCAGAAAATACATCTTGAAACTGTTGTAGAACTAGGTACTTGCTCAAAACACTTGCATCCTCAATTTCCTTACCTTTGTCACTAGAAATGTGCATTGTGAATAACATACACCCTTTTTTGTGACTATACTTTACCTGCATAGCCGTCACCATCCTAACTGTTGTGGATTACTTCTTTCCCTGTAAGATTCTTGGTTCTCCATTTTCATCCACACACTCAATGGCTTTGTCATAACAATCTACCTTACAACCAATCCATTCCCAACAACATGTTGTTTGATCCCAATGGTAATACATTCAAATGTGTTGTGGTAGGCATACCATTCAAATCAAATGCACATGCTCTTACCTAATGATGAACACACTTCTTTGTACATGTATCCCACTGCACTAACCAAGATTTTGCATGTAATTCCTTACTCTAACCACACTTATCCACCAAGTCAGGAATAACATAGCTATAATTAGATCTAGGGTCAATCAAAATAGAAATAAATTGATCACAAAGCTTACCGTCCATCTCAATGATAGATGCCTAATGATATGCCTATTTTTTATCCAATGCTGCATAAATATGAGGAATGCTCTCACCAACATCCCCAATAGTTTGTGCCTCTTGTGCACTATATATCTGAGGCCTAACACCCCGATTCTATGGAGAATATCTCTTAAGGTGCTCCTTACCACATGTCCAACACTCCAACCGACTAGTACCCTTACCTCTATGTTGTTGTTGTGACTCATGTCCCTGTCTAGCTGCATTGAACCTCTTTTGCAGTGCCACATTTTCTTTGTCCTCTACATTATGAGGCCTTGCTCTTTTCGGTTTCCATTTACCCTTACCTTTATCCTTATCCTTCCCTTTCCATACTTGTTGAGATTCATTCTTACACTTTGACTATTCATAGCAATTTTTTAATTTCCCAATAACTTCCTCAAGTGATCGAGGCTCATCATACTCAATCCAATCTCTAAATGCTAATGGAAATCCAATAACAAATCGTTGAACTTTAGCCTTCTCATATTTAATATACGATACATACCTAAATAACTTCAGGAACTTAGTCATGTACTCTTCATTTTTCATTGGTCCCATCTTTAGTTCATATAATTCTTTGGCCTTACTGTCGTAGTACCTTTTTGACAAGTATTTCTTCCTGAAAAGCCTCTTGAACTCATGCCAACTCAAGTCCTCTGTCTTGATGTCTCTGACCCACTTCACATCTTCCCACCAAATATCTACTTTACCTTTCAAGCTGAAGATATGAATGATGTCCTTCATGTTTTTTGTGTACTCATGCAACTCAAAGAACTTGTTCATCCCAAGCATCCAAGCCTCTGCATCTTCTGGTTTCTTCAAATCTCCATTAAAAGTAGGTGGCTTTGATTTCTTAAACTCATTTGATAAGTATCCCCTATCACTCCTCCCATAAAGATGATAATGATGACAATCATGATGCTTGTTAGAACTAGAACTAGAGTAATACTTGTATTTATCACCTCTCCTATCCGGAGTATCCAACAACCTTCAATCTCTAACAATGTCATCTCTATTTGAAATGTGGCCACCATGAGACCTACTGCCATATGCCCCATTAGTTCTGTCCTCTTTCCCATGGTTGATCCGAAGTGGCCCTTGTCACTGCAATTCTGAAAAACTTTGAAGGACTATAGCATTAACCTTAGCTTATTTCTTTTGTGTGTGCATGATTTCGGGGAGGATATCTCATATGCAAGAACAACCAATTAACGTGCTACATGTATACATAATCGTGACAACATATATAAATATAATACGTAAGCACATAACCATGTAACCATCAGTCTAGCTAGAGTCCAGTCATCAAAGAATGACCATGTCAACTACACACACCATGACCTCATGCATGGCAACAACAACCATACCAAAGTATACTGACAATGCACAAGCATAAACAACGTGTAACCGATCATACATTCATGACAACATACTTCATAACAAAAACACCCTCTTTCACATGGCGACATCACTATAACCATGATTGACACCATTCATATGCAACAAGCACATGTGTAAACAACATATTTAAGCGTAGGGGTGTTATACTTATTTGAGAATCACTATGAAACATTGTTCCCTTATATCATTCGTTGCATTATCATCTATTAGGTCATAGATACATTGCTCATTCATTTACAAGTAAAAACATGATGAGATCCATACATAGCCACTGTCATAAAACAAATACATAACCAACATAATAGCAACATAAATACCAAGGAAATCACAATCGTATGATCCACATCTAAACCAATATAATACCCATAGAAATACAAGGAGAAATAACCTCATATTGATGATGCAAAATCCAAACCCACGATGGAACTACCATGTTCCTCTCGACCATAGAATGGCTGATCCAAATCTCTCTTCGTCCATTCACCCTAGTGCCATATTCCAAGCATGAATGTGGGGCTCAAACCAAAAGAGCCAACTAGGGCATCCCAAGGCTAAACCACCTAACCCTCATCAATATAAACTAGGCTTTACCATAATCCTTCTTGGATCACTAAGCCAATACCATAAACATGTAATAACAGGCTTTACTATGATCTCCACCAAATCACTAGGCCCAAACAAGCATGGATGCTACTGCATTTATCCATCTACATCGTGAGAAATTTTCTTGTCTCCTAGTCTTCAAGATTTACTGCAATCCACAGTCTGATCTAGGGATCACTATGCCCTAAACCGGGACACCACCCTCTAGGCTTTACTGTATATATCATCATTGACCGACAAGGATTCCTAGGCCTAATCAAGGGGAACCACCTCTAGGCTTTGCCATATATCTTGTCCTTCACCGGAAAGGATTCCTAGGCCCACCAAGGCAACAAAAGATTTGGCTTTACTGCAACCCACAGTCTGGTTCAGGGGTTACTATGCCATGTGTTCTATCATTTGGAGATCCACCTCACTAAGCTTCAAATCCATCCGGAAATCTAGCTCAACCAAAACTTGAGAACCCCATCACACCATGGCTATCCGGAAATGGAAAGGCTAGGCTGAAAACACTGTCACACCTGGCAAAACCCATGCCATAACAACAAAAGAACCACATGCAATACCAAGCATGCCAAATATAGCAAGGAAATTACACATGCAAATCGATACGTATAAATAATATTGTTGTAGTTGCTTGATCTTGCTCTTCCTTACTTGATCCTTCCTTCCTCTTTCCTTCTTTGCCTTTATTGATCCAATGCCAAAGTGCTACAAGAAAACTTTGTGTCCAAGAGTGAGAGAGAGGGGGAGAGAGAGAATAATGAGAGAGCTCCAAAACTGAATTGACAAATGATTACAAATTGATCCTCATAAGACTTTTATCAATTAGGCCTCTATTTTCTTCATTTTCCATTATTTTCCTTCAATCTCCTCCTCACATGCAACCTGTGACCCTTCACCTTCCTTTTCTCCTAATTTCCATTATTTTGATAAATAAATGTGCCAAAAATTCCATTTTACCTTTCCAAATCCTTAGCCATTCCCTTTTCCAATTTCATTAGCCATTAATAAACCAAATGAACACCCACTAGGATGTCTTGCCCAAAATTAAGCTTGGAATAAGTGTCCCATCAACTGTGGTTATTATTTTTCCTTTATTAAATTTTATTACATGGAATTTTCACGAGAGCTGTGACAAAAAGGTTTTGTGAGCTTTTCTTGGCAAAAATTTCTTTGAACTTGGAAGAGGCTTTTCCTTCTCGGTCTCACTTCCAATCGACATTTGATTATATCGATTAATGCTTTCCTTTTTTGGCACTTGGCTACACAATGGTTAGGTGTACGAAAAAAAGTTCAAGGAAACACCTTCCACAACATTTTATTCAAATTTTCATGTTGTTCATAGTCATAGAAAGCCTTTGAATAATCACGACATTTATACCTTTTATGATTTTCCTTTGGATTATGAATATGGCGAGGAAAACTTAACTTATTTCTTCCTTTGCAACATTCATCTCTCTTTCAAGATGTTTTTCCATCAATGTCATCATCATGATATGATACTCCTTCACCTTGCAGGATTTCTTTCTTCACAAATTTCACACTTGAAGAATTCCTTGACTTTGAAATTTTGGAGCATTCTCCAATTTCTTCTTGAGCATATCCCAATACTTCATGCCGAGGTTGTGGTCTCAACACAATAGGATTAACAATTCCCTGACTATGGATTCCAAGACCCTTACCATTGTATCCCATTTTGGTCAACAATTTCATACCAATGCCCTTGGTATTTTCTCAATTGATGCAAAAGAAGCATTATCAATGTTAAGCGACTGAATTGAACATGAAGTATATTTCACCTCTTTTTCTATTTGTGACTCTTGGTCCTCTCCTCCTTCTTCTCTTTCGTAGACGAAGTGGTAGATGAGGATTCAAGAAAACCACTCTTGTGATTTAAAATATAAGAAGCGTTCTTCAATTGAAAAAGGGTGCACACATAAGTCATCCCATGACCACAAACTTGTCGAGTCTTGGGAAAGCTTCGGTAGTTGAACATTCCCCAGTTTTCTCTTCAATCATATTTTTCAACATTAGATGCAACTTCTTCTTTTCATCCTCTGTTGCTTCGAGCAATATCCTCAATTCTGTATTCTCCACTTGGAGAGAAGTATTCATCTCCTCCAGTTCTAGGAGCCTTACATGGTGCAATATTTCATCCATACGTGCAATCTAGTTAGAACCTTCTCTGATACCAATGATATAAAAATCGATCGTCCTTTGACACTTTGCAAGTTTTAATAAATTTGGGTCTTGAAATGGTCACTTAGTTCGTAACTTGTTCAACTATGAAAAAATAATTTTAAACGAACTTAAAGATGAAACAAAATAATGTGAAACACAACATGACAGAAATGAAGAAGAGAATAATCAAGTGGTAACAAAGTTCATCTCTCTTGGGCTATGTCTTCAGGCCCTACTCCAATGGCTAGGCTGCTTTATTGATCTTAGCAATCAAAATAGTACAATACAAATCTTTGACTCATAGAGTAAACCTCCATCTAGAGTGCCACTGTTTCTCCTTCAAAGAACTCTCACTCACAAGTTGACTCCATTTTACAAAGAAATGATGGAATCAAAAGAAAAGGACTCTCTCACTTAATGTGGCAATAAGTCCTTGTACTCATACTGAGATCAAGACGCATAAATCGAACTACTTCATAATGAAGTGTTTAAATGGTCTTTTCCTACCAACATACCGAGAATAGGCTGAAATTAGCTACTCTAATGAAGAAATAGATGTTGTAGTTGCATCCAGAAGGCTAGAAAACCCCTATCTAGGCTCTTTCCATGCCCAAAAATGTCTCCAAATGGCCTCAAAACAATATCTTCTACAACAAAAAAGGGCTTTGGCTCTGCAAATTGTCCATCATACAGTGCTCAAATCACAAAATTAATGTTTCCATTGAGTTTAGAACAACCAAAAACCCCTGTGTAGGCTCTTTTTGGCCTCAAAAACACTGAAAAATGACCAAATTAGGTCTATTTTTTTCCATTTCTTTGCTATTCATCCTTCAAAAATAGCAAAACTATAAACTAGGCAACGAAATTTGTCTTTGACAGAACTGTTAGGCGACAAATCGATGCGGGAGCAGAGAAAATTCCACTGAAAATGGTGCAATTTATCACCTCTTTAAATTGACCACTCACGCCCAAAAAAATCGCTCTCAGAATTCGGTCACATGGGCGGCCATGTGACCAGGGGCTAGGCCACGCGCCAACCCCTCTGGTCCTGGCTCTCCACTCGACTAGCCAACGGTTACCAAGTGATGATGTGGCCACAGGCTGGGTGCCAAAATTCTCGGTCTTTTTATTATAATATTATAATAATATATATATATTATATATTATATATATATATATATATATATATATATATATATTTGACAATCCATGCGCCTATTTTAAACTCCACTAGGTGGTCACATGATTAACCAATGGAACTGCGACTAGGGCTTAAATCCCCGCCCCCTCTGCTTTCGCTCCTCCAGTGTGGGCATATGCGATGTAATATGTGATCGAGGGCCAGGGCTTAAATCCCCGCCCTCTCCACCATAACCTCTGAGCTAGAGTCATATAATGTGCCATGGGACTAGGGCCAAGGCTCGTCAGGTAGGCTTGCCAACCTGGCCCTCCTCCTAAACCACCAAAATCTATCAATTGAAATATAAATAGGCCATATGGTTTAACAAGACTCACCTTGTGGAGTATTGGAAATTTGTTGCATTGTTGTTCCAGAGGTCACGGGGTTGACCCCTGCCAGGGTCAGTCAAACCCTTAACCAAATTTTGGACAATAACCAAGGGCCACGTGGCACCCTCTCATTAGGCCATGTGGCGCATCCTAATTGGGCCACCCCAAAACCAAACCAATCAATGAAAACTCACAAAATGTACTCGTATGACTGGGCCATGTGTCATCATGTGATTGGCCCACATATCTACAGTACAACCTAGTCACCTGCTGACATCAACGCCACGTCATCTATATGGCCCGTCAAGTCAGTAGCTGGGTCAACCTTGCAAGTTTACTTTTTAGTTGTTTCCAAAAACTTCAGAACACGATAACTCACATATAGTGTCTGATTAAGGTGATTCAAGCGTCGTTGGAATCAAAACAACAAGATCTACAATTTAGCACCAGTTTTCGGGTGATTTTGAGCACATTGAATTTTGAGCATATTTCGATCCCCTGGATGATGACCTTAGCTCAATCTTGGAGAAAATTGTTGCTTCCCTTAATTGATCAAAGGGGTCATTGATTATTGGTAGTGGGTACCTCCTATTAATGGTCACTTTGTTTAATCTTCTTTACAAACAATATAGGTGCTCCCCATGGGGACACACTAGGCCTTATGTAACCTTTACCAAGAATTTCCTTCAGCTACAATTTCAGCTTAACCAATTCTGGGGTGCTCATCCTATATGGAGTCTTAGATGCTGGTGTTGCTCCAAGTACAACTCAATAGAGAAATATATCTTTCTATGAAGAGGTAATCCATGAATCTCCACTAGAAATACATATGCATAATGTTGCAAAACATGGTGCTTTCGTAGAAATTCAGTTTACTCATCTTCTATTTCTGTGTCAATTTCCTCATTCTTGGAAACTTGCACAACAAACAAAATGAATCCTTTTCTGCTACTGCGTTTGGCTTGCATACCAATGATTAGCCTTATCGAAATGGGGTTTTTCCTGCCCTACAACACTCTTTTTGTTCCTTGCTCATCCAAGCATTCAAGTGTTTTTCCACAAAAATCTACCTCAGTCTAATGTAAGCACAACCAACCCATACCTAGCAGTATGTTATACACACCCAATGACAACACATTTGAATGGGTTGTTGTGGGAATGCCACTGAGTTCAAATGCACACGACCTTACCCAATGGTTGATTCTTCTCTTTATCCCAGTTTCCAACTAAACCTGCCAAGGTTCCTCATGCAATCCCTTGCCCAAACCACATTTCTCAAAAATATTTGGTCAGACATAGCTATAATTAGAGCTTGGATCAATTAAAAAAGAAATGACTTGCTCTTATAGCTTACCTTCCATCTCAATTATGGATGCCTGGTGATTTGCTTGGCATCTTTCCATTGTGGCATAAATCCTTGGCATGCTCTGAGCTACCTCTCTAATTGTGCTCGCCTCTTGAGCACTACAAATATTTGGCCCAACATCCTATGGATGTGGAGAGTCTCTCCTCCTGTGGTTCCCACCACAGATCCAACATTTGAACGACTCTCGACCATCGAACTTGGGTTATGTTGACAATAGTCACTGCACATTTTTCTTATCAAGATCATTGGCTTTCTGTTGAAACGGTCTTGCCGGAGATGGGTGCCTACCTTCTTTCCCTTTTGATATTTTCTTGGGCGAATTATTCCAATGTCCAACATTGCTTTTAGCCTACTAATTACTTTTAATATAAAGCTTTCCTTTTGCTTGCTCGTAGTAGTGCTTTAGATTTTTAATGGCAATTTTCATAGTTTGGGGTTCCAACAACTCAATTTTATCCTTGAATGCCATAGGCAACCCATTGATGAATTGCTGAATTTTGGCCCTTTCATCCTTGATATATGGCATATACTTCAATAGTTCTAGAAACTTGGTGACATATTCATCACTAGTTAACTGACCCATTCCAAGTTCATAGAACTCTTTTGCCTTATTATCATAATAACGTTCAAACAAGTATTTCTCCTTGAAGAACTTCTCAAACTCATCCCAAGTCAATTCTTTCTCAACAATGGCTCTAATGTTCTTCAAGTCCTCCCACCATATGTCTACTTTTCCCTTCATGCTATAGATGGTGACTCTAGCTTTCATATTCTCATAATAGTCATGTATTCTCAAAAACTTCTTCATTCCCAACAACGAAGCTTCTACATCCTTTGGTTTCTTCCTATCCCTATCAAATGTGGTTAGCTTGGCCTTCCTAAGTTTTTTAGGAATATGACCCTTTTCTTTTCTTTTTGACAAGGAACGGTGGGATGCTGAGATCAAAGGCATTGTCCCTGATGGGCTTGGTGATGGTGTATGGCTCATATCAGAGCGGGAAAAGCTTGTAGTGGGATCCAGCAAGGGTCTCCTTCTGCAAATGTAGCCAAAATTTGTCACCCACTTGGAATTTGTGCGACACTCGATGCTGATCATGGCACTGCTTATACTTAGCATTGGATCTTTCCAATATATCATGGACCTGTTGGTAGATGTGTTGAATGCGCTTAATGAAGTTGTTAGCCCTTTCAACTTCAGACTACACGTAAGCCGAATCTACTTGAGTGGTTGCAAATGGTATGGCCACATCAATGGGGCATAATGGCTGAAAACCTAACCCTACTTGAAAGGGGTTGTGGCCTGTTGAGCTGTGGAGAGCTCTATTGTAGCCATGTTGGACATAGGGGAGATTTTCATCCCATGTCCGTGGATGCTTCGAGTTGTACATGCACAAAATGTGTACGATAATCCTGTTGACAACCTCTGTTTGGCCATTAGTTTGGGAATGGAAAGCCATGGACTTAGTGAGTTTTGCATCCAGCATCGACCAGAGACTTGACCAAAATGCACTCAGGATTTGTTGTCCCGATCTAAGATAATGGAATATGGGATCCAAAAGTGTACCCAAACTCGCTCAAAGAAGAGCTTAGCAGTTGCCTCTACTGTGATACTCTTCTTGCAAGTAATCATGATGGTCATCTTAGAGAATCTGTCGACGACCATGAAAACACAATCGTTGTCGTGCTTAGGAGAAGAAAGGACCGACATATAATCCATGGAGTTAGATTCCCAAGGCCGACTAGGAGTAGGTAGAGGAGTATACAGGCCTTACTTCTTGATGGTTGGTTTGGCAATGACATAGGCGATGTAGGATCTAATGTACTTCCCAACATCTTGATGAAGTTTCAATGAATAAAAATACTTCTGCAATACCACCATAATTTTCTCTACTCCGAAATGTCTAGCAACCCGACCGTAGTGCGCCTCCCAAACCATCTTAGCACGCTTACTTGAAGGAATAGAGATGTGTCCGAAGTGGCATAACAGTGCATCCTGAAGGTGAAAATTTGGAGCTTTCTTCCCTTCCACGAGTGTCTGGTATATGTTGCCAAATTCTGGATCACTCTTGTAAAGATGCGGCCACCCTGATGTCTCGTGCCCACAACAGTTGAGCACAGTGATTAGCGCTATGATTGGTGGTTAGCTGAGGTAATCAATGACATTATTGGTGTCGCCCTTCTTATACTTAATGTTGAAATTAAATTGTTGCAGATAGGTGGACCATTTATGATGAAGATCGTTCTGCAACTTCCCTTGTGTCTGTATGAATTGTAGAGGTTGGTGGTATGTGTGGATGACTGTTTCCTTCCCCAGAATGTAATGCTTCCATTGATGACATACTTGCACAATGGAATACGTTTATTTGTCGTAAGTGGGGCACTTTCGGATTGTGTCTGAAAGTGTCTCATTGTGGCAAGCCACTGGATGCCCATTTTGAGTAAGAACTACACCAATAGCATAGTCGGAGGCATCTGTCTCAATCTCAAATGGTTGTTGCAGGTCTGATAATGTGAGCACTGGTGTAGAATAGAGGTTATTCTTCAACTTAGAGAACACCCATTGCTGGGTTTTCGACCAAAAAAACTTTTCTTTTGCTCCGCCCTAGGTGACTTGACTTAAAGGTCAAGCGATATGAGAGAACCCCAACACGAACCTATGGTAGAAATTGGCAAGAACCAAAAAGATACGGAGCTCTGTTAGAGTGGTTGGGGCTGGCCAATCCCAAATGACTTGTATCTTGGATGGGTCCCCATTTACACCCTAATCATCAATGATGTACTCCATATATTGAACCTGGGTCAGGCCAAAGGTACATTTCTCCAAGTTAACACACAACTTATGTTGTCGAATGGTTTGAAGGACTTGTCGAATATGTTGGAGGTGCTCTTCCCAACTTTGGCTGAAGATCAAGATGTCATCTAATTACACTACCACAAATGCATTGGTGAAGGGCCGCAAGATGTCATCCATCAGTCTCATTAAGGTTGCAGGGGAGTTCGTCAATCCGAACATCATGACCAACCATTCAAAAGGCCCTCCTTGGATTTGAAGGCAGTCTTCCACACATTGGAGGGTTCGATAGGCACCTGGTGATAACCTGATTTCAAGTCAATCTTGTTAAAATATTTGGCCCCTTTGAGCTGGTCCAGAAGGTCGTCAATCCATGGGATTGGGTACCTATTTTGGACAGTGATCTTGTTCAGTGCCCAATAGTCAATACAGAGCCTCCAAGTCCCATCCTTTTTCTGTACCAATACAATCGGGCTCCCACAGGGTGATGAGCTTGGCCTGATGTGCCCTTTCTACAGTGGTTCCTGAATTTGTCTCTTGATCTCATTTTTCTCCATAACAGAGCATCGATAGATTGGTCCATTGGGCAGTGGCATGCCCAGGGTCATATCGATGGGGTGCTTGACCTGACAGTGCAGAGGTACCCCTGTGGGTGAGGCAAAATTGTCCCTGTACTCCTCCACGACCTTACCGATCTATTGTTGTTGTGTAGAGGAGCCCTACCTGGAAGCCATGGCCACAACCTTCTTCTTGTCTTGGAGGCGAATCATAAGGAAAATTAATTTCCTGTTCTGGGAAATGATCTTACTACATTGCTTTGCTGTGATCAAAGAGATGGCGGTAGGCGCGGCTACCTCCGGTATCTTGTACAACTTATTAGCCAAAGTAATAATCACAGAGTGAGGTCTAGACTCATATACAACATGTCTCTTCCACAAGTATGCTTTTCCTAACAATACATCAGAAACTTCAAGAGGAGCGATGTCACACAATACCTCATTCGTGAAGGGATTGATGTTATAAGGAAGGTGACACTGCTGGTTGATGCGAATATCTCGTCCTTGGTGAAGCCACCTGATGGTGTACGACTGTGGATGTGCTTTAGTATTTAAGCCCAGCCGCTTCATGACTTCTGCTTAAATGAGGTTCTTTTGGCTCTCGTTGTCGACAATGAACTGCAGTGGAGAACCCTTCACCCACATCTATGAGTGGAAGAGGCGTTCCCCCTCCTCTGGATCTTCACGCTCAATTTTCTAGATCTTTGTGGTGGCCATAGTGGCATTGGGCTCGATATCAATGATCTACTTCCCTTTATCAGTCCCCTTATTAGGTTTTGATTCAGAGTCGGAACCTGCGTCTGATTCGGAAGCCTTCAACTCGACCACTAGTGATTGCTTGGCCCGACACTCACTTTTATTGTGAGTGGAGCTCTTATGGAACTCACACCATTTTCCTGTATCCTTCTTCGTCTTCATGGTGTTGTTCTTTACTTGTGACTTTAGCGGGTTTTCCTGGGTAGCCCTGCCTTGGATTGGTCCCTTATTCTCTGGTTTGGGGGTGCCTTTTCCTTGCTTTGGATTTAGAGATCCAAAGTCCTGCTTCTTCTGTTTAAACTTCTGCTCAATCTTTACAGTGTATCGATACACCGGGCCGAGCGAGGAAATGTCTTGGAACTCCATCTCATCCTAGATGTACTTGTATAGACAACCATGGTACTTGAGCAACAAATGCCGCTCAATATCCTTTATATCCAGCTTTGTGTGAAGGGTATGGAAAGTATTTGTGAACTCTGACACATCTTCGTCCCTTCCGTGTCGTAGAGTGGCCAGTTTATTTATTTATGTTCATAGCTCTCGACAGGGTAATATTGTTCCTCGATGGCGTCTCGGAAAGAATTCCAAGTGGGTGCATTTGAAACCAATGAGGGTTCAGTCTTGTACTTTTGTTCACAATAGGTTTCCCACCAGTCCTTGATGTGTGGGGCGGCTTTGAGAAGTGAAAATGTAATCTTTTCCCGATTAGAAAAGTCATGAACAAAAAAATATCCTTCCAATAGATTTTGACCATTTATCTATGACGTTTGCATCTATGAGGTCTTCGAATATGGGAATATCGAAGTTAACTTATACCTTAAAAGGAGTGGTGCCTCCAGAGTGGCTGTTGGATGAAGATGCATCGCCTGTGGGTAGCCTTCGAAGGATCTGGGCAAAGTTATCCATCATCGCGTCCCTCTGTCACTCGAAGGCTTCTTCAAGCAACATTTTAAAGGGATCTCCTACCCCCTCCTCTTTCTTTTCTTCAGCCATGGGAGGTCGTCGGGTTTTACAAAGTTGATCTTGCAATTGTTCAACGAGATTGAGCCCTAATTCCTCATATCCTGACCTTGTTGGGGACATGCAAAGGAAAATAGAGAAAGAGTAGTCTGCTTTGAAACAACTAATCCAAACTTAAACAGGAACGCAACAACTTACAGATATACTCATAAACATAGAAATGCAATAGAAAAACAATTCATTTCATTAATAGAAAAATATTGAATTATGCTTACGAACATAATGGAAATAAGATAGCTCAGGCGATAGTAGTTTATCTCTGAGAAGAGATGTGGTGGCTACATGCCTCTGAACTGAGTTACAATGAGGCTCAAGGGCCTTTTTATTATTGAACAAAAATAGAAAACCCTAAACAACCAAAACCCTAACCCGAGGAGATGTAACACCATTAGTTTATGGGCCTTGTTGGGGTTAGTTGGGTAGCCAACTTCCCGGGGTCGTAAATTGGTCATATTATCTTCGTTTGATGCGTATGATACCTCATTAGAAATATATCTCTGAGGACTACAACTCTCAACACAATTACTTTTGCAATCACCAGATAAATTTTGCCAAAAAAAACTTCGTTTAGGGCCTCTGTAGAATTTTTCTACAAATCAGCTAGCTCTGATACCATGCAGAACTTTTCTACAAATTAACTAGCTCTAATACCATGTAGAAATTTCCCACCTGTAGATCAACCTAGTAATGCAATGTACTAAAGCAAAACACTTGATCTACTTCTATAAAAAATTTAGTGGAAGCTTAATCAACCATGAGCAACATTAATAAGAACACATATAACTGATAAGAAGGAATCAATCACACATAACACAGAATATATCACTGGGGAAAGCAACAACATAAAACCCCAACACTGTATTATTAACCAAGTGGAAATTCTCTTCAACATACAAAAAGAATCAGCTCAATAGCTATCCTGCTCTCTCTATACTCTGATGATCTTCAATCAGAAGATGAAAATCATGGACTACCTAGGCCTCAATATATAGGCCACAAGTCCTCCAATCTCCTATAATAGATCCTTCTCCATGCAAGGAATACTTACTAGAAATATCCAAGCATCTGATAGTACACTGTCCCACATCTGATCTCAATTGGGTCTCTGACAGAACTAACATGCAATAGTTATCCATGAGTAAATCCTCAGTTATCTAAAATAATAGTTGTCACATGCATGCAAGCATTAACAAACTATATTTTATTATTTTAACATCTTGTTAAAATAATCTAACTAGACTTGACTAGTTAGAACTAAGTCAACTGATTCTCTCATTATAGAACTCATGCTTATTCCCTCAATCAGTGGAGG